>OX463850.1:8921931-9001710 GCA_949825065.1 Odontocerum albicorne
AATCGTACAATACTTTGGTAGGTTGGTTATTCACGAAAGAAAGGCGCACTTTTGTGTCACCTTTCTCTTTCTAGGTAGATATTTTTTTGCACGTTAAAGAAGGAAGGAATGACTTCCATTGGTACAACTTATCTAACGACATAAAGAACGCTTATCCGTAGACCCTAAGGAAGTTGGAATTGCTATTCTAGCGAAAAGGATTATACTTACTACCGCTACATCGTAGAGCAGGGTTCACAATATTACGGCCGCGAAAACTATAATATTTATTTATTTTTATCCTTTGGTACTCCACAACATACGAGTATTGTTAATACAAACATATCGAAGAGTATGGCCGAGGGATAAAATTCTAAAGTATCACTGCTATTGGCTATAATCATAAACCAGTCTGGTTAAGAACTACTTGAATTACTAATTTTACACTAAGTCTCTGAAAAATCTAGAGATATCAATAATTTTAATGAAGCTTTGAAAAAATACACTTAATTTAATCTGAAAATATTATTATTATTATTTAACACTTTCATGCAAATAAACAAATCTTGTGGGATTTATTACTTATAATTAATATTTGTATAATCAACCTCGAAACTCCCGATTCGGAAGGCAGGTGTCTTACCAACTAGGCAATGGTCAACGTGATTATGTCTTTTGACACATGATAAACTGTATTTGACAAAACTAACTAAAATATAAACAAAGGATAAATCTTAATTCTTAGAATGCAAGTTATATAGTAGAACACGAATATTGGAATTAAAATCACCCTTTTTAGTTTATTCTTTAACATCGATGAGGATAAAAAACTTATTTATTCAATAAAAAACATAGGTAAGATTTAGCCTTGTGTTAGGTTAGACTATAAATTCGGGCCTAGATCCAGGAGTTTAACGAAAGGCATCCTAATTTGGATATAAAAAAAATATATGAATAAGTGGCTTTTGAAAATTTTAAGTTAAAAATGTTTTAATTTCTTAAGTATTTTTAAATAAAATTAATTATTAAATGTACATTTAATATACGTTATCTGAGATGTTTTGTGAAATACGTGTTACTTTCTCGCTCTTACTTCATCATTAATTTATTCACAGCTATCAATACGAAATCCATCTACATTCCCGTTAAAATCTACATTTGTACGAAATTTTTAATAGTGTTATCACAAAATGCAATACGTAATCGGAAAAAAATGCCCAAACATAAACAACATTGCACGCAGGTGTACAAAATTACATATTTCAAGTAACAAATAAGCTAATAGAATTTACCTTCAAAACTTAAATTTATAACGTTATGTTTGTCATTATTTTTTTCCAGTAAATATTTCAAATTCTAAATGCAATTCATTGTTTTTTTTTTGTTGAGTTGAAAACATCTGAGCTGAAAGATCGTAGACGTTGACTGTGTGTGGATATTAAAACGTAGCAAAAGATGTAGAACGGAGACGGCAGCGGAATTTGAGATACTACACGCTGAAAGATTCAGTGTAAGTGCGGAACGTGCCTGATGAAAGACCCCGAGACGTGATCGGTGATCACGACCGAAAAGCGGCCATTTGGTAACATTAATGCCACTTACAGTCGCAATGCGTGATTTCGCGATAAATTATTCTCGCATCACGTACTATTTTAAAATCGACAGTATTATTTTTGAGACCGTTAAGTGCGTGTTTGCAAATATTTAACAAACAATTCATAATGATTATTTTTAATATATTGTATAATACATATTTATATTTAAATATATTAATATATATTTTTAATTACTTCTAAAAGATGTCGTTTTCATTTTATTTTTTATTTTTGCCCATATTTATTATCCTATATTAGGATGGGTATGGTTTCTAAACAAAAACGGATGTAAAAGAAATAACAAACGCTTCAATATTACTTTTAAATAAAAAAAAACTGACTTTCAGTGATTTTTTTAAATGAACTCAAAACTGTCTATTAATATACTTGATACTCGAAATCTATCTTAACACATTTTGTTTATGATAACAGAAAGAAAAAACAATAGTCTTGATTAGCTGGTAATCATGGAGACAGTTGATAGAAAATGTGGAAGAAAAAGATCTCCTATAAGTTGGACTGATCAAATTAATTAGTTCACAGGATCATATTTAAATGAATGATGAAGACGAATGGTCAACCAAATTCCTGGTACCACAATACTCAGTACTGAATATAACATGAAGAAAATAAAATATTTATATTCTTCTAATACTGTGAACATATTTATTTATATGGAAAATATAATACCAAAAATATTTTATATTATTGTTCTTCCTTAAATCTTGGTTTTTATAAGTAATGTTGTTTTAAATATTTAAGTAATGCTTAGGAATAAACTAATTGGAGCCACTCAATATGCCTACAGTTATCGTGAATATAATGAACGGAATAAAGTTGTAGCTAAAGCCAGCGGCAGAATAATGAAAATAATCCCAGTTTAACTTCAACTAAGGCCCAGGACTTTCTCTCGAATAGAGATTAAAACACGGGGTGTTAATCTCGGTTTTAACTATAATATAAACATCGACTCGATTCCTCTACTGCGATCAATTTAAATTCTAGTGGACATTTGCAACGTAAACTATAACTTTTCTACATTTACGAAATAAGATGAAAATAAACTTATAACTCATATTTTTCGATACTCTTTTATCCAACATAATCTATCATATTTATGTAAAAATGCATTTGACATGTTGATATCAAGTTTAATTGTATTTATTTTTGACGTATTTATAGCTTAATAACTTTATTTAGTAAGTAGAAACAATTAATATTTATATATTTACGACACGAAAATTGATGGTGAAGTCTTAACAAAACGTGACATGAGTAAATTAATTATATTTTGAAAAGGGGGCAATTGAAATTCTTAAATAAGAAATATGTTTATTAAGGTCTAGGAATGTGGTAGTCGAACATGATTTTTTTTCTGTCAAGAAAAATAATACATTTATCAACAATATTTATACATACTTACAATATATTATTTATATTTCGTGGTGCTATGGGGAACAGGGCAGAGTGAAGAAAAATAAAAAAATCGTATGTTTTCTTGCATAATGGTAATTTATCACATAAATGGTTTTATGTTATTTTCCCGGAAACACATAAAAATGGACTAATTAATGTTATTGATCTACATATTAATAAAAATAAATATTATATATTGTGTTTATTCAGCTGATAAAAAATCTTATTTTACTCGGTACAAAAATATCAGGCCTTAAAAAACTCAATTACTGGAGTTCCAAAAGTGAACTGGTATCATTAACTCCATACAGAGCCCTATCCATGTATGGCGATGTGACGGTGCTTTAACAGGATTTGGTTCCCAATAAATTGCCAGCTCGGCCGGATCCGCCGGAAGCGGTGCTCTAATCCGGGACGCGGCGCCCTGCGCGCCCCGATACGGCACCCTAATCCGGCCTGCGCCCCCCGCCATGGCAATGCCTCGCCCCACTCCAGCCCCGCAAACTTTCATATTCCCGGATTATAATGGGGCAAAGATTATACGCTAATAATGCCGTATTGTAATATAGTTTCAGAAGAGACATATCTTGTTAATTATTTACTAATGATCACATACTCGTCTTAGTTATTTAAGTTATTTTGTGTACTTAGAAAATATAATGGACTTAAGTATTTATAATACTTTGGTACAAATTTAATTAATTTATTGCTAACCTCCTTGTAGTTTCTTTTAACTTCGGAAATAATTAAAAAGTTTAAGATATTTTCGTAGTGGTTGCCGTGTTATGTTACCTTAAATTATGGCCAACGTTCGATGATACTGTAACTTTGTTTTAACCTGACGAGCTTATCGTCATGTAGCCATCTCTTTCAACCAGCCAAAAATATGTTTGAATGGGCCTTGAGTTAAAACCAGACGGGAATTCCATTTTTTTTATCTGAGGTCCAGCGGGGATTGAACCCGCTACCTCCGGATTGGCAGACGAGCCTTATTAAACACATAACCTTAAATCATATATTTAATATCATAATTCTGAAGATAAAGGCTGCAACACCTTTGAAACATCAGTCATTATTAAAGAAAATTCCCTAACTATGTTAACTATCTCATAATCTTCGAACATAAAGTGAAAAAGATTTGAATTATCATTCAACGAATATGACTTAAAATAATAAAAATTCCAGTCGTTATTATTTGTTAAAAAAAAACATCTTCTTTATAGCAACTTATTCGATTCCATTTAAAAGATATGATATTTTTTGGCACTAAACCTCTGCTCAGAGGGACGAATGCAGAACCATAAATTTAATTATTGAAGTTATAAACTGTATTATCAAAAGTACATATGTACATGATATTATTGAAGTTATAAACTGTATTATCAAAACTACATATGCACATGATATTATTGAAGTTATAAACTGTATTATCAAAAGTACACATGAACATGATATTTTCGTAAAAAAAATTAAATTCCCTTCAAACAAAATGAACGTCTTTATTCAAAAACAACCCAACCCATAGTTTACCTGTTCTGTAACATTTTTGAGTCTAACTATGAATTAATTGGTTCATTATTTTTGCACATTCAATATGATAGAACGATAGATTGTATTCCACAATCAATATATAAACGAGTTCATGATTATTATAGAACGATATTCAGCTCGTGATATAACGATATATTGTATTCCAAAACCAAGATATAAACAAGTTCATGCTCATGATGGAATGATATTCATCTCATGATAGAACGATAGATTGCATTCTACAACCAAGATATAAACGAGTTCATCATCATGAGAGAACGATATTCAGCTCGTGATATAACGATATATTGTATTCCAAAACCAAGATATAAACAAGTTCATGCTCATGATGGAATGATATATTGCATTCTACAACCAAGATATAAACGAGTTCATCATCATGAGAGAACGATATTCAGCTCATGATAGAACGATATATTGTATTCCACAACTAAGATATTAACGAGTTCATGCTCATGATGGAATGATATTCAGCTCATGATAGAACGATAGATTGCATTCTACAACCAAGATATAAACGAGTTCATCATCATGAGAGAACGATATTCAGCTCATGATTGAACGATATATTGTATTCCACAACTAAGATATTAACGAGTTCATGCTCATGATGGAATGATATTCAGCTCATGATAGAACGATAGATTGCATTCTACAACCAAGATATAAACGAGTTCATCATCATGAGAGAACGATATTCAGCTCATGGTTGAACGATATATTGTATTCCACAACTAAGATATTAACGAGTTCATGCTCACGATGGAATGATATTCAGCTCATGATAGAACGATAGATTGTATTCCACAACCAAGATATAAACGAGTTCATCATCATGAGAGAACGATATTCAGCTCATGATAGAACGATAGATTGTATTCCACAACTAAGATATTAACGAGTCTATGTCTTCGGCGCTAGAAAATACATAAATCGAAAAAATATTTTAACCAAAAAAAGTAGTAGGTAGACCCCTAGGTTTGCATTTTTCTACCAATATAAGTATCCTGTATCAAATCAGTAGAATGTGATATAAGAAATGTATTTCTTTCTTGTAAAATCAAGAGTGTGCGAATTAAGCAGTTACGTATAATCGTAACTATACGCTTTTCAATACTTCAAAGAAATATTTTTATGAGAATTTTACTATATAAACGTATATGTAAATATTACAATACCATATTTAAAAAAAAATAATAGTGAACACGTTTCAGGAAATCAATTGTCTTTCTATAAATTTTTTTAAGAAAAAAAATAATTAGGTAAATAATAACCTTATAAAATCTTCCCATATTTAATAAGTATAACTAATGCATTCATACGACAAAAAACCTGTATTTATTCAGTTAATTTAATAAAAAAATTATTATTTTCATCTACTGCATTTCGTTTGAAGCAATCGTAATTATTTCTGAAAAAAAAACATCACTTCACAAAACACAGTGGGACAATGCAGAAGTCAGGGTGCGGTGATGCTCGAAAAACTTTAATTCCAATTCGATTGAAAGGCATTACTTATCCACATGACCTTTGCGTCGATTTAAGTTTTCAATTTTTTTATTAAAAAATTGTTTAACTGATGATATTTGCTCTCTTAATTGTTGGTATTTTACATTATATCAACATTTACTTCACTAAGGTAATTGCATCTTATCTAAAACTACGATTATTTAGAAAAACGTTTTGCATCATAATTATTCAATCATTTATTTGATATAAAGAATTATAGAATAGAAAAAATAATTAAAAACAACACTAATATAATAATATAACACATAGTCATCTAAGCAACAAATATATCAAACCAAACACCTATTTGTTACATTTGTAATTAAAATAATTATACTAGATAATGAAATAAAACCATGTTTGAAAAACTTTACAGACAAAAATGCTTTTTTGAAAATAATAATAAAATTTAATGTAATATATTATGTCATTTTCACTGTGTACAATACAATCTGATTTATATATTACCTTGTGATAATCTTCACAAACTAATAAGAAAGGTGTTAAAGAGACTTTAAGTGAAAACCAGACTGGAATCTTTTGAAAAACAAATTGGATTACATCGGAAATCGAACCCGTATCCCTCGAGTCGAACGATATTACAAACTAAGCAACAAAGGTCAACAAATATTAATGATATACTACTTCAAAATATAAATATTTCATTTAAAAATAGCTAGTAGACAAAAAAATTATCTAATTGGTATAATTATGTTACTTATTTTTTCGATGAAATCTAAATTGACAAATTTCAGCACCAAATATTTTTTTACGGTATATTCTATGACAATTCACAAAAACTCTTATGTTTTATAATACTACGAACGGTATCAACACTTATCACCGTTGAATTCGATACCTGCTTCACATATATGTCAAAATGGATTATTTGTGCCTTTTGACTTACATCAATTTTAAAAATATTGGTTTAAAATTATTTGAAGGGGTCAATTATATTTTATTTTACGCAGTATTATAAAAATATTATTTAAACTTAATTCTACATGTATAAAAATATCAAAATTCATTGAAGTATTACCAGTTAAAAGTGTACGAAATTATCACATTTTTTTTATTAAATGAATAGTTTCATCAAAATATAATTGTTTTATATCTGATCATCAAATTAGTGTTTGATTTGAAATCCCTTATTTGCATAGATTTAGTTTGTTGCGCACAATCCCTGAAATCCACCGACAATAATAGGATATATAGGTGAGTGTATGTCGGTATGCATACAGCCCGGGCCGTTACAGTGAAATGTGGATGTGTTTCCATTGAAATCGCCTTGTTTGGAAATTGAACCGGAACCTCGGCACTGAAAATAATCGTACGTCAGCCGGGTGGTATACAACGGGGAGAAGGGTGGTTAGTTGGATCTCAACAGAGGCGGAATCCCTTGCGGAAACATTTGCCAGTATAGTCTGTTTTTTCAACTTTTAAGCTATACGAGCAGTAATTTATAGGATAAAACATTATGCAAACGTTTTCATGCTTTTGTAGCAAAATATTTTTTTGAGTCGAACTACTACAATCGAGCATTTCAGTTTGGTGGATAAACTTTTTTTTAGTTTCATGACCGATGTTTTTACTTAAGAAGCTGAACTAAAAATAGGTAGTCTTTGGTCAATTTCTGACAAATACAAAGTTAATGAATTCTTCGATGTCTTGAAATGTGCATATTTTTTCAAAAGACTTGAATAATAAATTAATGCATTTTTTATATAAAATGTTATTTTGAGATGCATTGGCACAATTTTTTTTATGTTTCCCATATATATTAAGTGGCAAACAAGTTTAAAAAATAAACCGAAGACAACCAATATACCTAACATTATTGCGAGAAATTTCAATATTTAGGAGGAGCCTTAGAGATGGCGAGTAATAAAAAAGGGATTTATTACAAAATTCCTTATCAACAAAATAATTAAGAAAAGTTGTCGAGAAATGTGAATTCAGTTTTGGATACTTATGAAAATCAATCGAATTAAAAAAAAACATTAAGTACATGTAAAATGCATTTTATTTAAATAAATAAAACGGCAAAAGGACTGATAAAATTTGTGTAGCAAAATAAATAACTTGTTAAAAAAATATAATGTATTTCCACAACGTGGTTATACTTTTATTCTTTAGAAAAATAATATATGGAACAACAAACACCTAAAGCTTTTAGAAAAAATAAGGTGTTTCCCAATATTCTTACGAAACACTAAATAATTATACCAGGTTTCTTTCGAAATTTTATATTTTCATTCTTAATATTAGAAGTTCTTAAATATATTATTGAAATTTAAAAAAATCATTTTCCGGCCAATATTTAAAGTTTCAATTTGATTTTACTGAATGATTATTTTATAATATTATATCTGATTTTACTGAATGATTATTACCCTTTTTCAGATTTAACAATGATATCCAGCTGGCAGCACTATGTAATATATTATATGTGTATGTTAACCTTTTAAGTCTTGAAATATATGAAATTAAAAACGTTTTGTTTTTTCTCTTAATTTTTCCTCTTTTTCCTTACATTTTCCTCCTTTTTACGATATTCTTTAAAAACTTAATAGGTTTATCGCTATTTTGCAATGAAATTAACTAATGATTTCTAAGTTTGGAATTTATAATATGAGTCTCATAAACGCCACCAATAATGCAGTAATTAATGGAATATAGTCTGAAAATTAGAGTAAAACTAGTGAAAACTTAAGTGAAAACAAGATGGAAAACCTATTATTAACATGTATATACCGTCGAGAATTGAACTCACAACATTCGGATTGAAATATCAGACCGCGGAGATCAACAATAATGGCTTTAATGTTTAAAAAGATATCAATATTACAACGATCAAGTAATAATAACAAGTATAATGATGTTTATTAAGAAAAAGAAAAGCGTATTTTAAAAACCACTTTGCTTTAAACTTACAATACATAATCTTAAACTTACATCTGATTACAAAAAAATATATTTATTATCCTGATTTACAATTCATATAACACTTTTTAGTTATTAAAAAAAAATGTTGTAAACTTTATCATTTCTGTACTTGATAAAAAAAATTTAACCTATGTACAATTTCGATCAAAACATTTCAATAAAACTAAGTTCGCCCCTGCTCAGTGAATGTTGATTGGACACAGAACAAAATGAAGGCCTGGCACAATTTATAACTGGCTGATTTACCTATGCCTGGATATTGCGATTCCTACTAGATATATTCGGGTATAAACATATATTTATCTGTTGGTACGTTTGGACTACGGAATTGGAAAACCGGGTAAATTATTGCGCCAAGGGTGTCGTCGGTTATTTACATCGGCAAATGTATATTTTCAGATGAAATGAAAATATTTTTTCGAAATCGTACACTTTCTGTGGGCAAACTCCAAACAAATCGAACATAATTTGATATTTTGATGCAATATTTTAATTTTATTTGACAAAGTTATAATATGTTAAAATTGAAATTTAATAAATTAGTTTTACAGAGGTACCTGTTTTATCCCTAATCATGTTTTAGGTTTTTTAAAGGATTTTTTAATTACATTTTCTAGTATAGTTATTAAATCATAAAAATGCAGCATCTAAATCAGTGTTATGGAAATTTTCACTCATAAAGTTTTAGGTACAAGTGTGCAAGATTACAATAATTTTTTTTCCAACTGAACCCATATAAATAAATCATTTATCATATTGTTGATAATCACCTAGCAAACTGATGTGATCATTCAAGCAGTGTTAATAAATACATAAATACATAGATTTTTAATTAATTCATTTTTATTCATGTTTAGAAACCAGAGAAAAAACAAAGTTTCGAAAGATTTTACTTTTATCATTTTTGTAACTGCTATCTAATAAGAGAAAATTTTTCATAAACTAATGGGAGAAAATTTTCCATTTACTAATAACACCATCCATCACATTATACGCTTAAAATGTCGTGTCAATAAAACAGCTTCACTCAGACACTTCTTTTTTTTTTTTTAGTAAACAAAGTAAAAATATTGTACAAATATTTGTCAAGGCTATACCTATATACAAATTTATTACTTAAATAATCTTAATTATATGTTATAATTTATGAACTTACTTAATCTTGTTTTCCTACATGTCATTTTATTTTATTTTTTACAATCTTAATATATGATTTCATAGAAATAATTAACACCTACATACTACTTATAACTAGATAACAATTCTTACACTAATTATTTAGCAAAAACAAATCCACTCGTTCAGGCTACTTGTATTCCATCACATTCACTCAGACTTGGTCGTCCCAGCTAATACTGTAGGTGGACTAGTCAGGCAACAGATAATGCTTCGGGAGCTTGTGCTTATAACGGAAGGGTAGGTCGAATTTATTTTCGTAAGCCCCCAGGGCAGTGACTAAGGGAATGCTGTGATTTTGTTGACTTTTATAGAACTTCACGGTCCAAACGAGGATGTGGTGTTGTAGGGTTTCTTCTCGCTGTTCGGCGTGAAGTCGGGTAAGGTTTGTTCTGGGATGGGTGTTAAAAGATATCTTGAATGCCTTGTTCTGCACTCTCTGGAGTTTCAGGTGATCCGTGTTGCTCACACTACCCCAAACGGGTGCAGCATATGTCAAGATAGGACGAATAAGGGTTTTATAGAGAAGGAGCTTATTTTTTGGTGAAAGGAAGCTGCGTCGATGAAATATCGAACTGATAGCCCCTATGCCCTTGTGACCCTTCTGTCTGATGGTATTGAGATGGGTTTTCCACGTCAGTCGCTTAGACACTTTTTGATTTGCAGTCTGGTTAATAAGTGGTTTGCCACTGTGCCATATTCTCGTCAAATTGTACAATATATAGATAATATTTAAAGTATATAATAAGTTTGCAAAAAATAAAGTAATCGATTTTGTAAAAATTGACATTTGATAAAAACAAAGATTCACAATTAGGTTACAGCTTATCTGACATAATAGTAGTGAAACCAGATAAATAATAAAGAATTCCTTTGAACTGTCGAAGAAATAAAATTAAAAACCATAGACTTAAGTTAGAGTGATGAAATTATATTTCAATAAAAATAAAATTTTACCCCAAATGTAGATAATGAATATCAGCTGAAAAATGTGTGGTAGTCATTGACAAATTTGATAAGCTTATATTAAAGTCATTGATGGATTTGATAAGTTTAAAAAAAAACCATTGATGTACCTATGTGTTTTGTTGAAATCAATGCCGTTGATGAATTTGATAAACTTAAATTAAAACAAATGATGTGGTGAACTTTAAATTAAAGTCATTGACGAATTCAATAAGTTTAAAATAAAACCATTGGTAAGTTTAAATTAAAATCATTGATGTGTTTAAATTTATTGTAATTCATCAATGGATTTGATGCGTTTAAACTAAAAGCATTTATGAATTTGATAAGAATAAATTATACCCATTGGTGAATTTAATGAGTTTAAATTTAATCCATTGATGAATTAAAATGGTGAAATATAAAAGAAAAGCTTATATGATACGCTTCCAAGATATATGATGATAGCGGCAATTGACGAGTATATCGTATTAAGGGGGGGTGGGGGTGGAAACGAGGCGTTACCCGAGTTGAACAAAATGGAAATAAAAAGTTTTAAAACCGTCATTTTGCAAGATAATATGTTATATATGCAGAGATTGTAGATACGTATCCCAATTTTGAAAACGAGATGAACATTTCGAAAACCAAATGAACGAAGCAGATCATTTTTACTATTTGTGAATAATGTTAAAGTAAAGAATAATACAATATTTTTATAGTTACCAATTAATAATAGTCTAACAATAATCGTTAACCTGTTAGCCCGTTTCGAAATCAATTTCATTTCATTTCTTTCAAAAAGCAGGGTTAATAATACCTTAATGTTTGGCCTACAAAAAATACAAAAAAATATTATATTTAAATTGGCCAAGCTTCTTTTTCTCGCGACAGAGTTGATCAAAATTAATCAAATTTTTTTTTCTTTTATCAAAGGTTTTGGCTTTCGTTTCATTTCCTCGGAATAGGAGGAAGAAACACGTGTATGAGTAGCATAGGTAAACACAATTAGTAAAATAACAAAATAATTTACTATTCTTTTTTTTTCTTTCGTTCGTTTTTAAACATATACTAATTAACAAATCGGACAAATTAAATAATGAAGACGATGGATAACATTGTATTTAGCCCAAGTAATTGACCCTTTGGGTTTAGGACAACGGGCGTTGGTGTCAAGATCACAGTTCGTTGTTGCATGTGTTGATAGCAATTAATACCGCACGAAAAAATGCAAAAATACTCGCACAATTACTCTGCTCTCGCAACTATTGTTACCAAACAAACTCTTATACCTGATTGAAAACATTTTTTATTATTTTTTTGTTAGTTACCATCGAGAACCGAACACGATTCCATGTTAATTTCTATATTAAAATGTACAATAGATAATTTGCTACAACAATCGATTTGTAAATTGTTTGGAAACATCTTGAGAAAATAAAATCATTGATACATCATTGCGAGCGTTTAGTTAATTATTTGTTATAAAAAATAAACCGGAAAATTATTTTGGCTAATAAATATTTATAAACAAATGTTTCATTCCAAATCATTACCTTTATAAAAAAAATCATTCCAAAGAAGGTGTAATTTAATATTTTTTCGCTAATTAAAGATATTTTTGATATTTCTAGCGTAGGCATATTAAAAACCAATATATTCTAAAAATTAATAGAGGTACGAAAAATATACATTCAAAACCACTCTTATCCCAAATTTTGCGAAAAAAATTGTACACAACGCATTGAATTGCCCACAAAAGCGCGAAAATAGCTTTTCGTATAATTTTAAAACGCTTTTAGGTTTCCTGCATAAACAGACCCTCTTATACACCTACATAGACTTACCCTTCCTAAAACTCGTTCTTTTAGATCTGGGGTGATAAGCCTTTGGAAAAATACGGAGGTCATGTTGGCCTTCCCTCATTCAGAGGCCATTTAAGGCTATTCAGCCTGATAGGTTATGGGGGCTTAAAGTTCAATCTAGATAATATTGTTTGGCAGATTAAAAAGCTAACACGGCTACAAAAGTCGTTTGTGAGAGAGCTTAAAGCTTAAGTTGGACTTTGGGTATGAGCTTTTTTTACTATATCAAAAGTATAATTCAATATATTATATATTTTTTTTGAGTGAAAGCTCCCATTTCCCCAAAGATCTGTATATGCAATACATATGTTATTCTTCTATACATGTTTAATTTCAAGTTTTTATGGTAATTATTTTTAATTTTGACAATCTCTGTGGCCTAGTAGGCAAGGCGTTAGGCTTCAACCCAGGATTTTTGGCTCGATTACTAATGGTATCTAAAAATAATTCTCAATCTGTTAAGAGTTCTGGTAACTATACTCACGTGCGCTTAATACTCGTATGTGCGAGTTTTATTTAATTCCATGTTTTTGAAATACGTTTATTAATGAACTCTGAGTGCCGTGCCTACTACTTCAGTGATTCTACACCCTAAGGCCTGATTGATGGGGCCCCAAGACATTACTTGATGAATACTATTCGAATAAATCAAGTTTTTAATATAATTGCAACTTAGATCAATCGTTATTAGTATTTTATATATTTTGAATGTCTTGGGTTACAAAGGTCTTAAAAATTATTACATTGATTTAATCGATGCCAAATAGAAAAACAAATTAAGTACAGTTATCTTAATTACTCTTTGGAGATTTTCAATGTGGACTTGTCGTGGGAAAACATGGATCGCCGGGCTGGGGACCGACCTGGATCAAGGCATTTTATGCCACTCCTACGTATGATCCTTATGGAACGTGAAAGGTAATTATGACGCTCAAATTACTCAAGATAAATTTCAGTTATGAATATATGAGATTTGATTCATTTTAAATTGGTTTTCTACTTTCTTTTGTTTCTTATTTAAAAAAATTACTAATGTTTAAAAAATATAACATAAAAAATTTGATATATTGATTTATTTTTTTATATATTTGTAAGATACATTTTACATGTAATAGGACTATTTTGGAGCTTTTCTGGTTCATTGTGTTTTTTTTTTTTTTTTTAAATAACTTAAATATGTTTAAAAAATAATCCATGATAAAAACATGAAATAAAGGCTCAACTTTTTGTGTTTGTTGCGATACAATAATATTATTATATGACTTATTTGATTTTAACTCACCTCAATAAAAAATCAAATATTTTTTAAGTTCAAAGTACAGTAATATATATTTAATTTCATATTTTTGTTGACTCAGTCTTTTTCCTGGTGAATCAGAAACGGTGGAAAAATAGAAATAATGGATTTTCAATAATATCAGCTGAATTCAGTGTTTTTTTCGGATAAAATATTTCTATTAAAATACGAAGCAAATAAAACATTCCTTACGCTTTAAAAGTTAAAACGCAGTTTCAATGCAAACACATATGTATGTATCACCCCTTCTGTGTTTCACTGTTTACATAAATTATCTATCAAGATTCAAATAAGCATTATCAATATGCGAGATCAAAACGATATATGGGTTCGTATTTATGTGTTTATTATATACACATTCCACATAACGTCACACCCCCACACTTATCGGCCAAAGGGGTTGCTATCCGTAGATAATATAATGATAACCAATAAAAATAAAATATTATTCAACACCCATATAAACGTCGCGCGGAATGGCCACTCGGCATAATTTTCAGTCTGTATATTAAGTTTATGAAGGACATTTACATGTGTATATTGGTGTATTTCACAAAGGATAGGTATGTGTTTCTATAGTAAGGTAGCATCAAATGCAGACCACTGTTGGACAGTATCAGTATAAGGATGAATACACAGGGTGTACATTGAAGAATTTCCCAAAGAATTGATATACTCGTAAGTTTCTATAGTAAGTTATCATCAAATAATGGCCACTGTTGACCACTGTCTGTGTAAGGATAACTACACTTGGTATATATTGATGTATTTCTCAAAGGATAGATATGTGTTTCTATAGTAATGTACCATCAAATGCAGACCACTACTGGACACAGTATAAAGATAACTACGCAGGATGTACATTGGTATATTTCACAAAAGATTGATGTGTTTCTATAGTAAGGTACCATCAAATGCTGACCGCTATATGTGTAAGGATGACTGCACTTGGTTTATATTGATGTATTTCTCAAAGGACTTATGTGTTTCTATAATAGGGTACCTTCAAATGCAGACTGCTGCTGGAGACTATAAAGATGACACCGCAGGATTGCGTATATTTCACAAAATACTGTTATGTGTTTCTATAATAAGGTATCATCAAATGCGGACCACTATTGGATACTATTTGTGTAAAAGTGACTACAGGGACTGTATATTGTTGATTATTAAAAAAATTGATATGTATGTTATTTTTTTACAAAAGATTGATATGTGTATTTTTTCACAAACGATTGATAAGTGTTTTTATAGCAAGGTATCATCAAGTGTAGAGTATTTGTATATTTTACAAAGGAAAAGTATGTGTTTATATAGTAAGTCACCATCAAAAGCACACACGGTTTGTATAATGATGACTACACAAGGTCCATGAGTATTGGTATATTTCACAAAGGGTGGGTATGTGTTTATATACGTATAGTAAATAAACATCAAATGCAGTTACTGTTAGTATAACGATGACTACACAAGGATTATTTGTATCGCTATATTTCACAAAATACAGGTTTTATGTTTTTTGCCGAAAGTACGATTTGTCACTTTTTAGCCACAATATATTTGGTATGAAAAATTACGTTTGGTATGTATTTTCAGAAAAAATGAGTTGAAAGCATGAATTATTCCACACGGATTTATTTTTCTTCAAATTATGATAATTATTCTAGTTTTGCTTACTTTCAAATATGTTAAAATACCAAAATGATTTTACATTCTAACTTATATTATGATTTTTTTTAAATGGAATACAACAAAATTTATTAAATTTCCTTAAATTAATTTTTTTCATTTTTGTCACCCTGTATCTGTATTCAAATGAAAGGCATAATGGACTTTCTTTGTATAATTTATCAGAATAAAACCCATTGAAGGTTTTGAAATATATTTTTCAACGTATATATTTGAATACATAGTAATATTTTTCCATGAAATTGATTTATTTCTTATCACATTTTGTATCCAAAAAAATGTTTTATTTATCTTCTTAAAGATAGATGGACCCAACATCTTACAGTTACATATATATTGTGCTGCTAAAAAGTGTTCGTACTTGATATCAATTTCAAAATAATATTATATAAGGAAATACAGTGATGAAAAATGAAAAAAAAATATATTCCCGCGGGCTTCCATTCAGGTGGGAAGACAACGTGAAGAATGACGCAGTCTATTTGAAAGTTCCTGGCTGGTGAACCAGTCTTCAGAATAGAGATTCTTGGAATCGCATCGTGAAGCCAACCCTAAATTTTCAAGGTCTGTAGCATATCCTACGAGATTGTAAACAAATGCGACTATAAGAAGCCAAAAATAATGTAAATAGTTCCTATGGAGTATAATTATTTAAAGCAAAGTAAAATGTATATCCGAAAATAATTCAACATGTGTATTAAGTGCATCTAAAATGAGATATACTAACGCTGTAAAAATGTATAAAGTAAAAGTATAAAAGCATAAACCATAACTTTATCTAATTAATTACACTCGTATATATTTTTTTTCATTAAAATAAAAACTGAGATAATTTGTTAATTTTTGTCTTAAGGATGCAAAATGTATTTGATAGGGGAAAATTGCAACTTACTTCAATCAATACTTAAACGTATTATAACATATAATTTGAAGTATTCTAGTAATGGGATATAAATGCATTTTGAATTGTCATTCCCATTGTTGAGTCAACAGTGACATTACAGTTAGCAGGTTAGATACCATAGATTTCCGAATGAAATGTGCCATTAATTTTTACAACTGTCATTTGAAACAAGTCGTGTATATCGAATTCGAATCTAGTGTTATGGCCAATACGCTGTTATGTTTACGTAATTTGCGAAAATATGTGTCGTTTGCACTTTAAATGGTGATACCGGTGATATGTTTTTTTAAATGTCCGTTGTATTTTTCATTTTCCTTTTTTGCATTGTTTATCTTTACAGCTTCATATTTTTATGGAAAATACAAGTACCTCATTGAACTCACTCGAAAAGAAAACAAAATGAATTAATGTGTTATTAATAAATTAGAAAGAATACATTGTTTTTTTTTCCTGAATGACATTTAGCATTTGCTCAGAGGTGTTCGTATTTCGGTAAATAAAAACATGTAAACACACTTTTAAGATAAAAAGGATACTAAGAACTAAATTGAATATTTTTTCCTTGACGATGACAACCTTTTCATGTTTAAAAAGAATAAAGTATTAAAAATATTTTTACCTGCCCTGTAAAAATATTTTTAATTCTTATAGTTCATTTTAATTGAACTTTAATCAATATATTTTGAGAGAGATATTTTTAATAATGGAAATAATTATTTATAAAATTATAAATAATTCACTGTTATTGAAAAATCAGGTCTTATTAAAATTGTACAAGTAATAACACGAGAAATTGGAAAGCTGCCCAAGAAAATTTTAATTAAAAACAATGAGATAAAGTATTCCCTAATTATTTTTTAAAAATTGATTTTTTATATATGTTATTTGAAAAAGTTATAATTGTTTAGGTACTGAAAAACTAACGATTTTCATGTTTATAAAAATTAGTGACAAAGGTTAACTATTGTTTGCTTTTTATAAAATTTACATTATTAGCATAAAATTTACGTTATCAGCATGTACATATAATAACTAATAATAAAGAAATCATGATTGAAAAAAAAATTATCGTTATTTTTAGACATATGCTTTTTATTAGTATGTTCGGAATAAAGTATGACGCTTCATTCAACACCATAAATTCGAATATAAAATTAAGCTCCAGGTTCGAATATATAGTGCAATTCCTTCGTTTTCCATTAAAGCACGTCGCACTAAGTTATAATACAGTCTAACAAGAAAAACCCTTTATATTACGATGAATGTTTTTCTCATTTACTCCGGTTGGTGGGTCTGCGAGAGAAGGTTGGAAAGGGAGGACTATGAGGGGGTGGGGGCTGATATACGCGGCAATATAATGGGCTATCGCCGAGAAAAATAAACCAAACTTATGATATAACAGTATAGACTCCAGAGTTCCTATGCCTGTGAAGGTAAAGCATACTGTAAATGTTACTGCCCTCAAGAAAACACACCTTCTTTGTAAAAATGTTAGCTATTATTTTAAATAAACTAATTAATCGGATAAAACGGTGATTTGTGATGGCAGACACTAGAATGATATTTTTAACATCATAAAAATATTTCGTAAGACAGATTGTGAAAGACAAAATCTGAAAAGTGATTTCGTTTTTCATTCATTCATGATAATTATTACGCGTTTCATATCCATATTATTTTCAACTCTTACATCGAAAAATAGTGGAACAATTAATTTGAGAATTACGAAATAACACTAAGCTTAAATGAACTTAAAAAAACATATTTTAACAAAATTTTAACTAAGAATAATTCATTTACACATTAGTGTATAATAGAAACGTACTCATTAAAAAAAACTCTAAATTTGTGGTACATAACATAAGTACATACCTTCATACTATCTCCATGTCGGAGTAGGCTTTCCTATCTCAACACATATCCTACCATGTAAATACACCTTCTCATATAACTTCGACGATTTCTCTGACTTTCTTCGTTTGTTTCTTTCAGAGTATCGTTCACTTGATCCAATCATACTTTCCTTGGTCTTCATCTTACATGCCTTCCACTCACATTTGTATTATATATCTGTGACATATGAGTGAACGTTAGATAAACTCAATAATAAGGTCATGGCATCTTGTTCTAGTTAAGAGAAGGACTCGTTAAATCTAATTATATGAGCATAGAACATTGGAAGTAATTATACTCTGATTAATTATTCAATCAAAATCATTACATGTCATAAATAAAACCCTGTGCATTTTTTTCCTTTCTAAGGAATTGACACCTTTTGTAGATAAAATATTCTATCTTTGCCTTATGGATGTTTTATGGAATATATTGTAAATATAAACGATTATTAAGATAGTCCAAACTCGCTTTTTCTAAAAAAAAATACTGACTTGTTTCGAAAAAAAAAGTAGTAGGTCACGGTAGGTATATGTTTTTTTGCGGACTCAAAGGGTGTAGAAAAAAATAATAATAATAAAATTTACTTTCCCAAATCAACTGAAAATAGTTTACTTAAAATTTAAATAGTAACTTCAATCATTTAGCTCGTGATATTGACGATGAAATTGAATGAGCTATGAAGATGAAAACTGCAACACTTTCAAAATTTCGCGGTATTGATCCAACAACACGTTGCATTACCATTTTTTTAATAAATAATCCACTTAAACTAAGATGATTTGTGGCACCAAATTAAAGTCACTTCTCTGTAATATAATAAAACTAATTTTTAAAAAATGCCGATTCTTTACAATTTAATGTTTTCATTGATTAAGCTTAAAAAATTAATATCGATCAACAAGTGAAAACTTCCTAGAAGAAAAAAGAAATGCAACATGCATTGCAGACATTAATACGCCATATAAAGTTTTAAACAAAACCATGAGAGGTTTCGAACATGCCATTTTTATAATTATACCTATAATTACAAAAAGTCGAAATCATTTAGTTAAGAAGTAATTACATATTGTAAAATCAATTTCGATATTGTAATTTATTTGATCAAATTTTGATATTAGTGTTTACTTTGAAATTATGATGTTGTAGAAATGAAAAGAACAATTATCTTTTATCCATTGATTTTATTGTTAAAATTTACAACATAGTTAACTAGATATTTTCCATTTCAATAGATTTTTCGAGTAACTTAAATTTGTTGTTCTTATATAGAGTACGTTTATCAAACATGTTAACTACATTTTGGGTGGAGAAAATTTTCCAGAAAATGGAAGTTTCTGTTAACGCTAAATTGAGTTCTATTTGAGTAATGCCTTGTCAGTTTTAACGACCAGCCTGGATATTATCCAAGCCTTAAATATAACGCTTACAGGGCTCAAAATAATCATTTCAAAGCAATTTTGGGAATTTTTTTCATTGTTTGCACTGCTTCAGCAAAATCATTCTTCCAAACAAACTAAATTATTTTCAATGGAAACTATTTTCAGTATTATATGGAATTGACGTCAGTGTTGACTTTAATAATTCTTAGATTTCTACAAGTGAGAAATTTCTGATGTTTAATAACAAGTCGAAAACTTCTGAACTTCGATAAGTAAGAAATTTGACAATTTAGAAAGTTTTGAATTTTTGTGAACAAATTATATATGCCTGTATCTTGCTTGTATTATCAGTTGGACAACGTTTGTCAAAAGGACACAGTCAACAATGTATCTCGTCTGAGATAACGGGGGAAAACTCGATGCCACTTTGTAGGGGTTTGAATGGAACATACTCGTATATATAACTGTTCAATAAAGGCTTTAACCAGAAAATATACAATATATTAAATAGGACTGACATTTTTACACGTACAAAATGGATATGTCAACTAAACCAAAAACTGTGTTTTGTGAATTTAGTATTTTTACAAATATTTGTCCAGTTTGCATAAACTGAAATACTTTTATGTATTTGTAGTCATTTTTTTAATATATTTTTTTCTTAAGTATGTAAGTATGTCTTAATTTTATGCAATTGTCGTCGTTTTGTATTAATTTTGTTAATTTTATATTTAATGAATATAAAATATTTTTTTAATACTCATAACGTTCGTACCAGTACTTAATTCTTTTCCAATTTAATTAAATTTATGTATGTTAAATATTTATTATTTTTATTGAAATTTTAATAATTTACAAGTTTTATTTTTTAAGGTCATATTAAATATAGTATATTTTTTAAAGTGATTACTTTTTTAATATCGTTTTATGAAAATAATTAAACAAAACGGGCCTTTATTGATTTAAAATGGTAAACAGATATTATGTTATTTTTATCAATAATTTGTAGTACATACATTTTAAAAAGTATCGACGAATTATTAAAAATATAAAGTGGTCATAATACTATGTAATTACGATGTTTTTTTAAAATATTAGTAACGAAATCAAAATCTAACTTTCTGCACTTTTGAATTGCAATAAATATTAATATATGTTATATTTTATTAAATTTTGAATATGCTTCAAAAAATTAAGTTGCTGAATAAATGCTTACTTAAGAGAACGAGCTCACTCAACTAAAGCAATTACGTAAACATCTTGAATAACTGCTGTTTTTTTTAATTTTCAGGCAATTCGCCTTCTTAAATTTAGTGCTCTTAATTTTGTAATAATCTGCATACATTAGCGAAACCCAAACTTATGAATAATACGTTTAAAAAATGCCAGTTATTTTAAAATATTAAGATTCCAATGTAAGCCCATTATCAGATCCTTTTTGTTAAATAATTTATTCAGAACATTCAGCCGGTAAGAAATATCTTTTATTATAAAAATGAAAGGTTTATTCTCCCAAATGCTGTATTATACTTACGAAGTGACGTCTTTATTACATTAACGGTGGACCACCTGCTGCCTTGATTTACTTTTGAAAATTTAAGTATAAAAAATTATACATTTCGGCCGCCGAAATAATAGAGTTGTGTTATAAACGTGTATTATTTTTTTCGTTATGTGCTCCCTATAAATTATACAAACGTTCCCTGCAAATGGGTGAATCCTTGAGAATAGACATCTAACCGTGGTCAGAAAAAATATATAGATTTATGACTTGATAAGATACAAAGATTCTTTGAGAGAATATGGGAAATTTTACATAAGGCATTTTAATATTAACCAATGCGTGTGCTTAGAAATGACATTTTGATAATTTATTAAATTGAAAAAGCAGAAAAGTTTTTAAATATTATATTTCATTTTTTTAATCTTAATAGAAAGTTAATTCTTTTGCTTGTAAAATTTATTGGTGCCTTTTAAAAACTCAAAACAAATGCATTTTAAGTACTTATTATTTTATCATATTGTTAGTTTAGATTTAAAAAATTGAAGTCAAATATTAACTCAGTAAGCAAAGTTTATAATTCAAAGTAATAATAAATAATTTTTAAAAAAATTTGGTTGCTAGAAATATTTAAAATAAGGGATACACTTCACCCAATTTGCTAAAAAAAATGAGATAAAATATTAGTTCATGGTATATACAATATATGATATATTTAATTATCAAATTATACAGTTAGTGTATTTTATTATACTTTCATTGTATTACTGTAATTTTGAAGATGTATTACCTTGAAACAGTTTATTCTTAACGAACAAAAAATACTTAAAAGAGGCTTGAAGTGAATACCAGACTAGAATACTTTTTAATAAAATTGGTAGTAAACGGGGATCTAATCCAAAACCTCCCGGCAAGAAGACAGGCATCATACCAATTAAGCTTCGACAGTTGTCTATTAAATTAAAATATAGTGTTAAGTTAACGTGAGTTGCTTAAAGTGATTTTAAAAAGTTACACGTCTAATAGAACTGAATATCTATCGAACAATAAAGAATTTGCCTTTGTAAATATAATTATTAGGTAATAAACTATTAAAAAAACACTCGTAATGTTCCTACGTCTTCTGGTTATTTAAATATTTAAATACAGTTTTTAACTACATGAAGTCGTGTTTTGTGACAGCTGATATTAAAATAATTATTTCATGAATATTGCTTTCTGCTGATAAAATAAACCAATGTTATTTTTAATTTCACAAGCCACCTACGTTGCAGTTGTTGTTAAAAGAATTTAAATTGCAAATCAGCATAATCATTAATTTCTGGAATTGACAATTAAGCTCTTATAAGTTGACAGATATTAAAGTTGTTTGCGGTGAATCATATTTAATTATAAATTATTTTTTTCTTACTCTATTAAACTTGGAAACGATTAGACAAGGCATATCAGACCCTCTCTGTGACTAATTTTTACGATTGGTGAATTTTCAAAAAGCATTGCCGAAATTTATAACTTCACTAAGGCAACCCATACCGGCCATACCTTTGGCGAAAATCCGAAAAGTACATATTTCACGTCACAGGAGTTGATCATCTTTTTTCTTTCCAATAAAATTTTTTCATCGGTCTAGAACAAATAATAAAATTTAAACCTTGTTACTTATACATATTTTTTTATGAATATAATACATTAGAAAATCTAGAATCAATTGATGATATTTTGCTATAGTGATAAGAACACTAAAAGCCTGGAATTAAATGAAATTGAAATAAATATGTCGGTAATTGAAATAAATATGTAGGTAATAAAAAAAACTTCTCATAAACAAGACTGGAAAGATTACTTTACAAATACATAATGTAGAGGATGAATATTTTATTGAGAAGCTAATTCTTTAAAGTTTTATGCTATAGAAATTACTTTTCAAGAAACTAGAAAAAAAAATATTAAGAGTATTGATTGTGATTATTTTGAAGATGAATTACACAATATCAAACTTCCTTTGAGGTTTTGTACATATGTAGTCAAATTAACAGTGTGCTTAAATGAAATTAGTTACCGTATACCTTTTGAATAAATTATTTAAAATTCAAAGTAGATATTATATCTTCTTCCTCCAAGATACCAATATATATTTTTAGATACCAATATATATATATATTTGGTCTTTCTGGAGTGATGTTGTGTGAGGAGTTGAATTTCGCAAGATGTTTCCAGTTGTAGTTGAGTGTCACTGTTTATCAGATTGATGAGAGCGTGCAGCGGGGTTTTGTTTTTGTGTAATCAAAAATCGGAAAGAAGTATCGATTTATTTTTTCATGCTTAATATCCTCAGTGAGATACAGGCAAAAACCTAGTTTACTGGGGATACGACAAATGAAAGGCAACAAACCCAGATCCATTAAAATTGTATGTCCAAATCAAATTACCTGTTGTTTTTTTCGCAAATTGTGTATATTTCTTGTCATGTGTAATAATAAGTAAATAAATAAAAACATATATTTTTAATGCGCACATTTTTTTCTACTTTTGGGAAATATTTATTTCCTTGTATAAAACGCATTTTAAGTAACATTTTAATAGGTTTTTTATTCATAAAATGATTTAAAAAGTCCGATTCAGATACCATATAGTGTTAACCACTGATATAACATATCTCATACCTTTTTGTAAGATAAACCAGCAAGGCAAGATTTATAACCCGAAAATAGCATTGTGGTTTAGGTGAGAGAGTCATTGTGCAATGAATATTTTTGCAGGTAAGGTTTTAAATAATAACCCTATTCGAATCCGTTGTAATCCTCAATTTATTGTTTCGTAATTCTAAAGGATTGGGAACAATAACCAAGGTTGCACATTTGTGCAATGCAGCATTAAGGTTTACCCTCGTAAGAATTTGTTCTATTTATTGCACTTTTAAGTGGTAATGAAGCGGTTTCAAGTTTGTCTCACAATGATGCAGAATGCATTTGGGAAATTTATTTTACGCTCTGTTTGACAGAAATGATGGAAATTGGTGATCGATTTTTTTATTTGTTCGTAGTTACTATATTTTATGTGATTGAATAAAAACTAAAACATGTCCATATATACAGTTATATTTTATGAATAGATCGGAAATCATTTTAATAAAGATTTGTGGTAAAGAATATTATCTTAGTCATCGAAAATATTATTTTATATGTACGTATCAAGACTGAAAACAATATTACAGTTTAAGCATTTTTATTTATTTCTTTCATTCTAACTTTTGCAACAGGTTAAAAAAAGGTTCATACTTCAAGACAAATAAGGGTTTTCATATGAGAAATATTTTCATTTTTATTATGATATGCTTTAAATATTTTCTAAAGAAACTTTCTAAACTATTTTCACAAAAAAAACATTGGTTAGGTAACTCACCGACACCTAAATGAAATTATTGATTTCCAACTATATAATTGTTTTTGGTTTTTAATTTAAATAATATGTTTTATAAAATATTTTAAGTACGGTTTTTACAAAATACTTTTTTTCAGAATCCACATAGTTATTTAATAATGTATGGGGTAGAATCGTTATTATAAAATGTCATTAAATGTTCAATAAAGGAAATCAATTTTATATTACTGATTTCCAACTATATAATTGTTTTTGGTTTTTAATTTAAATAATGTGTTTTATAAAATATTTTAAGTACGGTTTTTACAAAATACTTTTTTTCAGGATCCACATATAGTAGAGTTATTTAATAATGTATGAAGTTGAATCGTTATTATGAAATGTCATTAAATGTTCAATAAAGGAAAGCAATTTTATATTACTATTAAAACTTAATCTCATATTTTTTGCAACAATCTAAAGGTGTCTTAAACTTGTCATTTAAGTAACACGTATCTGTAAAACTGTATTGGTAAGTAGCCTTATTATCCAATTAAAATAACGTATTATCCAAGTAAGTATTATTCAATTAAAAGTACGTATTGGAAATCCTTTATCAGTAAAAATGTAGCTACCATCTCCTTACTGTTTTAAATATTTGACATAGAATTTAGTAAAATGTCGTTTTTGAAATATGTCATTACGTTATAATTTTTCACTAAATAAAAACAGTAGTTGATTTTGCATTTACGTAGAAATGTATATTTTGTTAAGAATAACACATTTATGAAGCAGAATACTTCTATGTTATATATTTTGTACAGTTTAAGTGGATTAGGAGTTATATATTTACCTTTCTTTGAGCTAAACGGTGGTTTTTCATTTGTAAGAAATATGTAATCTTTAATATAAGAAATCAAAGTTAATAACGCATACCTACTTAATGTGAGATAGTCTCTTGTCTAATTATTATGTAAATGACTTTTCTATTACGTGCAAAGGTAGCATTATAAATGACATCAACTTTATTATTATTTTTTATTTTTTAACTATAGGGTCTTTCAAATTGAGCGGTTTTATAATTATTTTTTTTAACTCTTGAATAAAACACAATTTGCTTTGATTTCACAAAACTTTTTATTGATCATTGAAGTATAATGTATGACATTTAAACGCACTAAACAATATCCGTCAAATGTCCACCTCTTGCAGCTCCACATATGTCCACTCTTTTGTCAAAATTTTCGATGATATTTTGGCATAATTGCTCTTCTAGCTCACCAATAACGTGAATAATTTCGTCCTTCAGCTCAGGAATTGATTGGGGGTCCTTCTTATGGACCAAGATTTTCACATTACCTCAGAGAAAATAGTCCAACGGTGTCAGATCACTTGATCTTGGTGGCAATTAACATCACCATTTCCGGAGATTACAATAGATACAATAATTCTCAATTTGAACGAGTTGTTATATTGTATACGACTCCATTTTTATAAATGCCATGTATTACACTTCTGGAATGTCACAAGACTAAGGCAATTTAGCGACGCGATTTGTGTTTTATCCAACAATTAAAAAAATCGCTCAATTCGAAAGACCCTATAGTTTTAGCATCTACTTTATTTTAAACTTAAATAACTGAAGCACTACTTAAAAGCTTATTTTAATAATATTTTTATACCTACCGATGATATAACGGTTACTTTATCAGTATTCTAGCTCAAAGGAGTCCAAGGAAATATTAAATTACTAACACATCATCCCGGCATGTTCTTTGCAAAGTAGATAAAGAAAATAGATCTCTGCACTTTTATATCCAAAGACATATTCATACATCTTAACCTTTTAATATTCATGCTTCTCACTTTAAATTTTTTCCAAATTTGATTCATTTCAAATTACCTCAGCTACTTAGTCTAGTTCTTTCACACAAAACATACACATTTTATTTCTTTATATGATAGTCATTCTTTCATCACCTATTATATCCACAAAACCAATCTTGAAGCTCCTTTCCACAACATTCACTTTACGTACTTACTTTACTCATTCGTTATTTAATCTTACTTTATACATTAGCACTACATTTTTTTTCTTATTGCGGCCATTTCAATAACAATATTTCTATCTATCTTGTAACAAGTCCAGTTTATCTATCTTGAAATAAGTCCAGTTTTTGCTGCATTACGCCAAAATGGACATCTACACACTTGTGTGTAAAGTAATTTTTACCAATTCTGTTGAGAATATAGTGCTTTTTGTATATTACGATGAGTGCTACATACTTTATAAAGATTATATTGTTATTTTAAATAACATTCTGACGTATTTTTAGTCTTATAACTTAGGAAAAAATACGTGATGGTATTCCAATAGGCTAGATGTGATTTAATTAATTCAAAATATGTGATTTAGCAAAAAAAATATATTTATCTTTACCTTCGATTACCTTTTAGTAATTTATGTTTCAATTCTGGTTTTCCTTCTAGATAAATTAACATATACATATTTGAAAAGACAATGAAACATGTTTGCAGCCTAACAAATTAAATAAACCACATTTTTCATAAAAAATACATTTTATTTATTTCCAAAAAATAATTCAATGCTGTGATAAACTTGTAAATAAATACATTTTTTACAAGACTCTAGGAGAATTAATGCTCATGAAAAAAGGGATTGGATCATTTAATTAAGAATGTTTTTTTCAATACAAAAGTTCTTACGTTACTTTACATTTTATTTATTTGTAAATAGAATATAGTGTACACAGATAAAAAACAAAATACTGGTTTAGATAACGCATGTTACAAAACGTCAAAATAAGTGTTTAAATAACGCACGGCTTTTTACTTTTTTAAATTCAAGTTATATAAATTGCACATCATAAAAATTTAAACGATTAGTAAAGTTCCAGTACCAGCATATAAAATTGATTGAATATTTTGAAATCATGGATAAAAAAAAAGCATCAGTGGTTCATAAAG
Source organism: Odontocerum albicorne (assembly GCA_949825065.1). Lineage (NCBI taxonomy): Eukaryota > Metazoa > Arthropoda > Insecta > Trichoptera > Odontoceridae > Odontocerum > Odontocerum albicorne. Next base: position 8,949,928 of record OX463850.1, read on the forward strand.
AAACCAATCTAAGCCCACCGAACTTCGAAGCTCATTGTTTTAGGAGAGAACCAAGTGAAATAAGTATTAGTGATTTATTTTGTTCTCCAACAAGTAATATGGACAGACACCAAATAAAAAGATTTCCAAGCAACAGCATTTTATATTGCAAAGTTGAAATACAAAGTTCAAATAAGACATCAAGTGGAAAGACCGACTATGGATTATTAAAACCATAAAATACACGAGGATAACGGAAGACATAAAAAACCTTGTATTTATATTTATCGCCTTATTATTTCATATCGTTATTTTAGTAGAAAGGCTATTTTTACGCTATGTCGTCTAAACACTATTTTTTTTCTGAATTTCAGTGTTTTGTTTTATTTCAGTATCAATAATAGTAAAATTATAAATTTACATTTTCTACATCATCATGTCTTCAATACTTAAGCAGAATAGTGTGTATGTAAAAAATCCAGCGTTGATAAAACTTGAGCTTACACTAAATCCCCAGTTCGAACAGCATTTAGTATTTTTTGTGCTCCCCTGAAGATGAGGTGAAAGCCTTGAAACCGGTAGGGTTATACCAGCCTTCTAGTGAACAAACGCATGTTAAAAATAACCTCTTCTTTAATTTATTTAACTGTCGTGTAAAATCTTATTTTCAGTGTTGTACGTTTTAATTCAATAAAATACTATTTCAATTTTAATTTATATATTTTTCTATATTTTATGGCTATGTTTAGTACATTGTAAAACAGAGGACTAATTTCATATTGATACGAAACTTTAGGTTATACCAAATTCATAGAACCTTACATGAACGCGCACCTCGGGTGAAATAAATTATTATATCTCATTTATTTGGCTGCGTCATACGTATCTTATTTTTTATATTGTTTTAATTTAATATTATAAAAAAACATAACAGACTTACAATTCAAAGAAATATAAGTAAACTTTATAATTGTATGTATATTAATCACTATTCAATTGGCGTAAAGCATTTGTCATAATCAATCAATCGATTCATTTAAAAAATAAAATCATACATGTCACATATTCAATTAAAATAACACACATTTAATAAAAGTACGTGACGAGTATTCAATTATAATTAATAAATGTGTTACACTTTCATCGAATACATTTACAGCCTGGCAGTCTTATTGACATATGATAACATTATAGATGTCTTAAATGTACGAGTAAATCACTTTTATCATTTTTAAAATTCTGGATTCCAACGAGTATTGAACCCGGTACCTCCGATATGGAAGACAAGATCGACATCTTACCAACTTTACAACGGAGGAGTTATCGTACAGTAAAAAAATCAAGAAACTTGCCACAAAATTCTTAAATTTTAATAAAAAATGTTTGTGATAATCACCGCGGTATGAAAATAGTAAATAACACATAATTGATTTATGTTCAAAAGAACATATTGTACATCAATCGAGTATGTTTAGTAGAACATAATTTAAATTTGTTAGCATAATAATACAAAAAAATTTATTCTTGTTCTTAAACTAATGAAAAAAGAACATTTTTCAAAACATCTAGTCCTTTTTTATACTTAAAGTTATGATTTCTTAATTCTCACGTTTTTACAAAAATAAATATAAATATGTATTAAAATATTACTATGATTTACAAATATAATATAATTAATTAAACATATTTCGTAAGTATCGTATTTAAACCATATAATTTTATTAGGCCTATAATGACTATCAAGTAATTTTCCATTAAATTAAAATGGTCAGTATTTTTACTAACTATTTTTTTTGAGTTCATAAGTAAAATAATGCTAAATGTCCATAGAACAAAATAATCTTTAGTTAATTACTAAATAAAACTTTCAGAAAATGTAAATAAATGGACATATCTTTTAAACTTCTTGAACACATGCATAAAAACAAATACACAAAAAAATCAATCCATGTTTTAAGAAAATTCGATATGAAATGCAATTTTTTCAAATCCAAATTCGTTTCCATTGACGTCCTTTCAACACCATGACTCTTGCAAAAACAATTATTCTTCTGATGACTCGCCCCGCCTCCCAAACCTCCCAAAGCTGTGATTGGTCCGCTGCCGTAGGCGGGGGTAAGGGGTGTTGACGTTTCCATAGCAACCTCCACCCTCCGCCCCTCGGAGGGGATGCTACAGAAAATATTCTTATAAAGGGGAAAGCAGCCCGACGATTTATGTTAAATGTTGGATGTAGGATGAATTCTTATCGGCCGATATCTAATACTTAAGGTGTCGGATAAGAATAATCGAAGTAAAAATATCACCTGAGGGAAGACGTTTGAATTATTGAAAAATGAAGAAAATCCTCCTTTATATGAGTTGTGAAAGTACTTTGAAGGATTAAAGTAAAGTACTCTTATGTTAAATCACGGTTAAAATCGTTGTGATTTCAAATGAAATACAGGATCAATTTTTTTATCGTTGGTAAATTTTAAAAAAGGTTTTTGGATTTATATATATTTTTTCATTAAATACCTAACCTCTTGCGTTATACAAAAAAGTATTTGCTATACTACCTATTGATTTTTTATTAGAATACACGTTTTACCTACTAATTTTCTAGATTTTTTTTAGTAAAACGTTGAACATATTTTCATTAATTTAACTGAATAATTATTTTCTGCAATATATTACAGTTAAGCACAGCAACAAACAGGAGAATGTATAATATATTATATACATTTTTAATGTTATACTTTGATATATTTTAACTAAATAATTTTTTTGATTAAAACGAAAGTTCATTTCGGCGAAACCAAAAATGTATAATTATGTTGACAATATTATTAAAAGAAGACAGAAAGCTATTCTTGATCTCTCTTAATACTTCATTATGCCTTAAGTTCACATTCATCCCTAATCACTTCATTCCGAATTGTATCATACATTTTCAACCCAGATATTATTTTCAGTACCTAAAAGCATATTTATATATAACATAAGTATAGTATTTATTCGATTACTTTCAGTCTTTTCCACATCCCAGTTTTACTTCCATACTTCAAATATGGTAATATAAATGGTCCATATTGCTTTATATGATTTATTTTAGCTAAATTATTTTCTTAATTTAAACGAAAATTTATTTCCTCAAATACGAAAATTTTAAATTATGTTTACAATCAGTATTTAATATTTATAAAAGATATATACGTATTTATAATTTACAAGTAGGAGTCCACTCAATAAATATGCAAATATTGTCAGGATGCAAAAATATGATTTTTTTTGTTGTAACGCCAATGCATCAAATGAATGCAATCCACCTAATTACTATTAGATAATGTTCTTCAGAAAAATTAACCAATTAACATTTATATGCCGACAAAATCCACGGAGTGGAACTTAAGATTATTGTTTAAAAAGTGTGGGGGATTCATGTGTAGAAATCCAGATATGAGTTAGCTCAATAAAATATTTTTATGATTTATATAAGTCTTTAGATGCTGGAATTAAGTAGAAACATTCAAGGAGATGGCATCGCTTTATCATAAAAGAGTTCTTGACGCATATGAATCTTTAGATGCTGGACTTAAAGTAAAATGAGATATAAGAGGTGATAGGTTCGTCAAAGTAGAAATATTCAAGGAGAAGGCATCTCTTCAATATATAATATTTATCATAAAAGAGTTCTTGACGCATATGAATCGTTAGCCGCTGGACTTAAAGTAAAATGAGATATAAGATGTGATAGGTTCGTCAAAGTAAAATAATTCAAAGATAAGGCATCTCTTTATCATAAAAGAGTTCTTGACGGATATGAACCTTTAGACTCTGGACTTAAAGTAAAATGATATATAAGAGGTGATGGGTTCGTCAAAGTAAAAGCATTCAAATAGAAGGCATCTCTTCAATCTCCTAATCATAAAATAGTTTTTGACGCATATGAATTGTTAGATGCTCGACTTAAAATTAGATAAAAGAGGTGATAGGTTAGTCAAAGTAGAAATATTTGAGGAGAAGGCATCTCTTCAATATATTTATCATAAAAGAGTTCTTGGCGGATATGAATCGCTAGACGCTGGACTTAAAGTAAAATGAGATATAAGAGGTGATACGTTCGTCAAAGTAAAATAATTCAAGGAGAAGGCATCTCTTCAATATCTTTATCATAAAAGAGTTCTTGACGCAGTCTGGTGCAGCTATTAAATATTATGTTGTTTACAGTTAAGGCATTAACGTTGTGGAGGTTTAAAGACATTGTAATTTATTTTTATCAAACACTGTTGATTCCACTTTTTTGTAACGGTATAACTCTACCGGTTTCAAGGCTTTCACCTCATCTTCAGGGGAGCACAAACAAGACTTGTTTGTGCTCCCCTGAAGATGAGGTGAAAGCCTTGAAACCGGTAGAGTTATACCGTTACAAAAAAGTGGAATAAACAGTGTTTGATAAAAATAAATTACAATATTAAATATAATACTTTATTCTTAATCAATCTCGTAGGAATTATTGTCTTCTTTAAGTTTCATGTTCTATAAACTCAAGCTAGTTTTGTTTGTGCTCCCCTGAAGATGAGGTGAAAGCCTTGAAACCAGTAGAGTTATACCGTTACAAAAAAGTGGAATAAACAGTGTTTGATAAAAATAAATTACAATATTAAATATTATACTTTATTCTTAATCAATCTCGTAGGAATTATTGTCTTCTTTAAGTTTCATGTTCTATAAATTCAAGCTAAGTACTATATTTATATTCAGTAGCGATGCTACTTACTTATTAGAATTTCTGAGTAAATTTTTTCCCCTGAAATGATCTGGTCGAGTTGCATTAATAGTTTTTTTATCATACTGATTTTAATCTAAGTTTTAGTACTTTGAGACTTTTATAGTTTAAGTTCTTCTGAATGAATAAAACGAAATAAATATAACAATACCGAGAAAACATAAAAAAACATTAATAAAAGGGCTCTCAATATTATTACTTATAAAATTGAAGATTTGATCCTTTTAGCATATAACATATGGTATATAATTTTTTTAAAACATAAGGCTTTTAACACGTTTTTATTTACTAAAGATATCTTTACAAGTCTTACAAGAAATTCATTAATTGTAATCCCGATACCATAATGTCACTATTAGAATGGAATAAGTGAATGTAGAATTTCAATTTAATGCTCACTAACTTGGACACACGCCTTTCCCCTTATCACGTAAAAGGATGTATATAACTCATCTCAAAATAAAAAAGTACAATCATTCAGAGAATTTTTTTCGGTAACTTTTTCTATGGAATAATACAAAAGGGCAAGGACAATCTATAATCAAGGACAATCTAGTGTCCTCGCGGCTGAGATCGCCCTATATTGGTGGGGTGTTCTTGGCCGAAGGGATGTGAATAGATGAGCCCAGACTTTTTGATAGTTTCTCTCTTAAATGTATGTTCTGCCATTTATGTGTTTTTTGAAGTGTATTTAAATAAATTATGTACATACTATGTTGCTATCAATAAAATTTTGCTGTAATAAGTAAACATGACATTGCATTAAAGCATCCGTTATAACAAGGGTCCACAAAACAGATTAAATATTTGTATTTCATTGAAAAGTGTATTCAAATACAATAGAAATATATACAAAACAAATATATAAAAAACATTCACTGGTTGTATTTTTTATTGTAAGTCGGACTATTAATTAATAACAAATTAAGTATGCAATTAGTAAATATACATATATTAGATTGCAATGCTCACTTTACCATGGGTTCACTCAGTATAATGGGTGTAGGTAAACCGTTAATTTGAAAATGGAAAATAAATTAAAACAATACAGGAAATAAAAAAACATTAAAATTTCAAAACATTTATTATATATAGTGAGATTGGTAGTTGTAGGTTTAAAGTAGGCACTTTTTAAAAAAATCCGATACTTTCAATTCTTCTAATACTAAATTAAAAGAAGGTATTTGCTTATCCTCTCTAGGTTTATACTTAATTGTATTCAATAGAATCGAATGGCATTACTTTTATTTTTTGTTTATGTAATTTAAACAAAGCGATCCGATTGATTTCCATATAATAGTCATTGATATCAATAAAAATTACATTATATGTACAAGAAAAAGTCGTTAGATGGTGCCCGAAACAGCAGTCGAGCTCACATAAATTGAACCATTAAGAGTCATCATTAAGGCGAATCAAAACTGTACACATCCATTAAAGTTCATTAGTGACACGATTCGGGGAATCAACCCATTTGGGTACGAACTCGGAAAGGGAATGAATTAGCTTAGTTTTATTAATTTGAGTGGGTTAAGACTTTTTTTTTCGAGTTTCATTCTTATATTGTATTGACAGTCTGAATATTTTGATACCTTTTCCTGTTCAAATAATTTATTTGTTTCCTTGGAAAAATAAAATGGTATTGCAGATACTAGTGGGTATCTGTAATACGAAGCTAATCACTTACCATTTTATAATATATCATCTGAACACGTTATCAAACCGAAATTGCCAACAAACTTTTAAAATATTGAGAAACTGTAATTATTTTATGAAATGTTGGATGGACTGTAAATTGAATGCAGGTTTTTCATAAGAAAATAGTTTTTACTCATAATTTTGATAGTCGTCCTAATATAACATGGAAATAATCGCGGCTCTAAAATATTGTATGCTAAAGAATAACTTTCTTAGTCACACTTGCCTGTGACCTCTAACAATGATATCTAATAACGTCACATACGGTTAAATTAACTTAAAAAAGCTGTCATAGTGAAATAATTTTTTGGAGGTACCATTAAAGTGTATATCAATTTGTTTTATTCTAATAATTGGAAAAATCATAAGTCGTTTTACTAAATATATTAAAAATAGACTATTTAGAATTTTTCAACAGTGCATTGCTATAAAATTAGGAATTAATTAATATAAATCGCTATCAAAATCTACGAAGTCAGGTTTTCTACACAATTTCTAAAGTAATATTTATAACGCGTTTAGTAATAATTACTAAGTATGATCGAATAAGTTATAAAATATTTACTTAGAAATTGTATTGCCTTGTATTGAAATGTTATTGTTTATAATTATTATAACGCTATAATCTAGTAGTAAGATGTGTGATAGTCGAGATTTGATTAAATTCAAATTAAGTCGCGTTTGCTACATTGGCTTGAATATTTTTTGCAATTTTTTTTCACATTTTCTGACAATGCACATTTCAATAAGGTTCTTTAAGAAGTATAAATTACTCGAAAAAAAAACTTAAAGGTGCACCAAACTTATGTTCAATAAATAAGTTTATTTTATTCAGTTTCCCCAAAAAAAAATCAGTAATTGTTTTTTAACATTCATAATAACATTTTTTTATTCACTCATTTGGTCTCCAAACACGTATTGATAATTCGGGCATGGTGTAGAACGTGGCCGAAGGGACTGTATTGTTTTCGGCCCAAGTAATCGAACTTTCGCGTTAAGAACCACTGGAGTATATGATATATAAAATCTCTCTGTTCACCATCGCACGTGTTGAAAATACTACCGTTGATTGACAGTCAACCATACTCGTGCACGTTTTGCGTGTGTGAGAATTATTATCAAACAAACTCTTGAAGCAGATTTGTACACGTTTTAACTATATTTTCAGGAATCAAATCTAACCTTTCCTGGCAGAAGACTAGTAGCTTATCAACCAAACTACATAGGATGTCAATAACAATATCATTTATTTAAGATAGATTAATATCTAAATCTTTATAAAATTTTGAGGTAAACCCAAAAATAATATATGAATATTTTATTTTCGATCAAAATAGAAAGAGTTGTTCGGTTAATATTTTTAGCAGCTCGTCGTGTCTTATATTTTTTTTAGAAAATCGTACTTATTATAATATACCTAGTATAGGTATCTTTTTTAATATACAATTTTTGTAGTCTAGTTTAAGTAAAACGCTTGACTTTTACCCGAGGTTTAGGGTTCCATTTTTTATGCTATCCAAAAAACAAAGTGTACTAGTCTGGTAATATTCACACTTGCTAGACGTATGCAAGTAATAACGACTTACTCTAATGCCTACAATCTAAAAGTTCAATTATTTAATTAATTAGGCCAATTATAATGTTGTTTCTCGACACGCTCTTTGATAAATTTGAATCATATATCATGTATTTGTTGAAGAACTATCAGACGAGCAAAAAAATTGCATATATTTGTTTGCTATTTGTAGATTTTCATTTATTAAAGAAACGTAAAAGATTTTATGCACTCATCAATAATCCATTATTTATTAAAATTCGTAAAATCTATTTTTTGCACATAAATATTCCCATTCCTATATCCTTGGTATCAGGTCACTACCCCCTATGGCAGATGATCCCAACCTGTGTTCCATTGAACCCTACTAGGGTTCCGCAAAATAAAAATTTGGGTTCTGCAATATAATATTATTTTTAGCTCTAATAAATACAATAGTTCAAAATATGTTTGAAAACAATACTTAACCCTCCTATATCTAAAAAAAAAAATGAAATTCCGAAAGATGTTTTGCAATACGCAATTATTAGACCAGTATATTATTTTTATAAAGAAATTTAACAATGTTTGTGTTGAAAGTAAAAAGTACGTGATAAAAGATAAACTGTTTATCTGCTAAGCTGATAATCTACAACAATCTTTAAATACTGACTTTAATATGTGTGGGAGTAAAACATGGACGTAAAAAATGACTGAAACAGCCGAATGCATGACTTAGAAGAATACATTGGGAAACAATGAATGACAGAATATGGAATAAAGGTTTCAGGGATGAATGTAACCTTAAGGCTGGTGTATTGAGTAAGATAAGTAAACGCACTCTAATATAATTGCCCACGTGGAACGAATGAATTAATAAATACTAACATACCAAATATGCTATGCAATATGAGAAAAGGCGGGATAGAAGTAGACCAAGAAAAGTATGGTAGAATCAAGTGGATGATATTTTGAAAGAAAGAAATGTAAAAAGTCAGAGAAATCGTAGAACTTGTAAGATAAACTGTATGGGTGTAGAAGAGGCGAAAAATATGTGTCGTGATAGAAAAGTCTGGCGCTCTATCTTCCCTGTTAATTCTAGCAGTAAGACGGAGTGATTGTATGTAGATATGGAGTTGTAAAAGAAAGTGTATTGATGTACAAGTGGCTAAAAATGTATGTCGGGATAGGAAAATCTATTTATATTCTTTTTGTCCACACCAGCAGGGAAACGGCGTGATTGTATGTATATTAGCATTTATTTGCAATAATTAAAACTATACGTAATTCGTTTAGTGCCATACTGAAACAATTAGCGAGACTTATGTATAATGAGTAAAAATTGTCATATTTGACAAATTGTTTAACAAGGTTTCTGCTATTAAAGCATGTTGAAAACTCCTGCTCTATGGCTTGGTCCAGTACCGCCGCGCCGCTGAGCAGAGGCGGGTAGGTGAGCGCATCGGTTAAACCCGCAGCCTCAAGCGTGACTTATGTCTCTGTCAAATCTTCAAGGCAATAAAATAAACATCGCCGCCAGCGTTAATTGGCCGTCTCTTATCGTCTTAATTGGCCGGCCGAGCTTAAGTACGAGTGGGATACTCGGCTGGATTATTTTAATGGTTCCTCCTCGGAGTGGATGTTTGTCGAAGGTAGTAGATATCTCTTGGGATGCTGCATCTGTAATTGGGCGGATCTATGTATATGGAACTATGCTAATGGTGTGTCGGCGAGAGAGATAAATCGAACGTCCAACTATGAGGGCTGAATAAATATTTATTATTATTTTATTCTCATTACAAGATTAATTAGCATTTACATTTTTTTTACATACATGCATACTATCACGCCATTTACTGTTGAGGATAGATCGCCAGACTTTTGTATCTTGACACATATTCTTAGCCTCTTCTACCTCAATATACATTCACATACAACTCCTACGATTTATTTGAGTTTCTACGTTTCCTTCTTTCAAAACAATAATTCACTTGACGTTATCATAATTTATTTGGTCTTCTTACTCTCTCACACATCTTTCACTCACATTTGCACTGTACATTAGTTGTGTTAGCCTTTGTCCTTTCTTTCGTTATTCCGTATGCTTAACTCGTCTCAGAGTAATGTTCATCTTACTCAACACATTAGCTTTATGTTTATATTCCTCACTTACCTGCCACTTTATTCCGTATTCTGTTATACATTGTCACCCAATGTATTCTTCTCAATGTACACCTTTTTTGGTCCTATCAGTCTTTTTACACGTCCAAGATTCACTGTCGTACCTCAAAGTTGATACCAAAATTATGTTACTGTTTTGTGTATCTTAGCAGATTTTAATACTAACCGGTTCAAGTATATATGTTTATGTTCCAGTAAATCATTATTTTTTTTCATTTCAATAAATAGTCATAGGTACAATCCTTAAGACATAAAAGTATATATTTATAATATATAAAAAAACCTCTTTAAGATTGATTTATTATGCTAAGTGTAGACTAAAAAGGGTCCACGAAATGTCAATGCTAATTTTCCAGCATTTACAGACACTTTATTACTAAGCTATGCACAAAGCGTTGTTCTAAAAGGAAATATTGTTAAATATTTGGAATTGCATAATTCGAGAACTGGAATATAATTATAGATTTTTTTATTAATTTAATTCTTAATAGAAAGCAGCTACCTAATAATTTATACAATATAACAGTGGTCTCCAAACTTTGTTGATAGCATACCCCTAAGATAGAAGAAATTTATAGTGCGAACCCCTTGAGCTACCTCTCGACTGACAGAAATTTATAGTGCGAACAGTATGCGAAACGCGCAATATCTACGTTTAACTTATAAAAAATTGATATCTGCCTCTTCTACGAGTACTCGATAGTGTTGCCGCTGTCAATTCTTCGTCTATTTGATATTTATGATCGTGTAATTTAAAAATAAAAGTAAGTATTTGTTCATCTTTAAAAAAAATCACTTACTTGTTCTTTCACCTCACTTGGCGTGCCCCCAAATATCGATTCACGTACTTACCGCATTTTGGAGATCACTGTAATAGAAAGCTCTTTAACTGAAAGTAAACAATACCTAGTATACTGTTATTATTTATGTTCACTTCAAATTCACGGCTATCTTCGTGACCGAATTGATAAGAAGCATGTCTTACGTCCGAAGGTTCCTATGTCGATTCCCAAAGATGTCCAAATTTACAGACTTCAGTCTGATTAAGGGTTTGTTGAAAAATTAGTTATTCGAAATAATGTATGTTAATATTTGTCTTAATATCACAATCAACGACGGATAACGAGCTATGCGCATACTCAAGTGAAAGTATAAGCGCCACATCAAAAAAAAAGTTTAGAAAATTAAATAATTTTTTGATGCGGCGCTATGTAAATCTTTGCTTTTTTGACACCCTGATGTTCAACACTAACTCACGCAGGTAATAATTTATAGTCAAAAACTGAAATAATTACACAGCTACTGTCCTTATTTAATAAAATGTAATCATTTTTTAAAAAGCAACACATAAAAGTTGAATGAAAATTGAGTAGAATAAATAGTGTAAGACGAATGTAAAAAAATCATTTGATTATACGTGTATATTAAAATACTTCATACTACAATACAGCGTTTTTATTGCAAAGTGGCTAACTTTTTCAACTTAGAAACAGAAAGCTACATTTGATAAAAATGATACTGAAAACCCTGTAAAATATACGCTGACAGAATGATTTTTTTCTTTCTGTTATGTTGAATAACAAATTCGCCCATGAAAAATATGTAACACTTACTAGTTTTTCATATAGTTTTTTTTGTTACATATTGTTGAAGAAAAATATTCTTTGAATTAAAAAGTATGCTTAATGCATAATTTTGTAGTGTTTGGATTACCAAAAAATTTACGATTGAGTTAAAAAAATGGCTGGCCTCTAAAAGACAATATCCGGGAAACTGTATTAAGTAAATAACTTCACTACTGTGCAAATTTATTTATTATTATCAAACAGGAGAAGGTGGTGGGTTTGTATCTCACCCGAAAAATTATTTATCACATCGTATTTTCAGTGCTATGTAATAAATATAATTTACTCACAAATATGGATAAATTACTGATAAATTATACTCATTCCAAACTATCGTTTCTGTGAAATTTTCGTATTTGTTAATAGCAATTTATAAAACCTAGAAAAATCTAGATGGGCTAAAATAGGGGTATATTTTCGATAAAGATAGATTCGATAAGATATTATTGATAAAGAAAAAATGTATTAAAAAATGTACCGTAAGTCAATTTTTTAAACTTTGTATTTGTACTAGTATATAACATATTATATATTGTGTCCTGTGAAAGAGGAGAGTGCATTTGGAAAATAGTCGAGTTATGTTATATTGCATTAGTGGTTTAATAAAAAAGTTTTAAAACAGTTATATACAATATATAATATTTTTTTAAAAACTGATCTATACAGTAAATGTTTAAATTTTAACAAAGAAAATAAACAATGTTATTATTTGATAATAGGCAATATTTAATGTTATATAAAACAATAACAGCTCTCTTTGGTAAAAAAACACGTAAGAAATATGTTATCATAGTATAAATAGGCCAAAACCCATACGGCGGCTGTCACCAAAGAAAGAATACGAGAATTGAATTTTGAATACAAGAGAGCGAGAGAGGAATACTTGGATTCTCTCCGAAAGTAATTCGAAATTTGAATCTCGGTGGGTTCATGATACTGAACGAATTTTAAATACCTAGCTAACAATTTTTGAACCGGTGTAAAAGGGGACGATGTATAAATGATATATATATATATATATATATATATATATATATATATATATATATATATATATATATATATATATATATATATATATATATATATATATATATATATATATATATATATATATATATATATATATATATATATATATATATATATATATATATATATATATATATATATATATATATATATATATATATATATATATATATATATATATATATATATATATATATATATATATATATATATATATATATATATATATATATATATATATATATATATATATATATATATATATATATATATAATATATATATATATATATATATATATATTATATATATATATATATATATATATATATATATATATATATATATTATAATATATATATATATATATATATATATATATATATATATATATATATATATATATATAATATATATATATATATATATATATATATATATATATATATTATATATATATATATATATATATATTATATATATATATATATATATATATATATATATATATATATATATTATATATATATATATATATATATATATATATATATATATATATATATATATATATATAATATATATATATATATATATATATATATATATATATATATATATATATATATATATATATATATATATATATATATATATATATATATATATATATATATATATATATATATATATATATATATATATATATATATATATATATATATATATATTATATATATATATATATATATATATATATATATATATATATATATATATATATATATATATATATATATATATATATATATATTTATATATATATATATATATATATATAATATATATATATATATATATATATATATATATATATATATATATATATATATATATATAGATATATATATATATAATATATATTATATATATATATATATATATATATATATATATATATATATATATATATATATATAATATATATATATATTATATATATATATATATATATATATATATATATATATATATATATATATATATATATATATTATATATATATTATATATATATATATATATATATATATATATATATATATATATATATATATATATATATATATATATATATATATATATATATATTATATATATATATATATATATATATATTATATATATATATATATATATATATATATATATATAATATATATATATATATATATATATATATATATATATATATATATATTATAATATATATATATATATATATAATATATATATATATATATATATATATATATATATATATATATATATATATATATATATATATATATATAATATATATATATATATATATATATATATATATATATATATATAAACAAATTTTATATTAATGAATATATATTTTCATAAATGTAGAATTTGTTTTACTTCCGTGAATATTTCACGGGTTGCAACTAGTTTTAGTATAATTTTTCCCAACAACTTGTATTTAATATTCCTGAAATTGAAAAATTAAAAAAAATTATAAACCTTAAATAATTGGATTTTATACTCAACGCCACTGAAAACGGCCCACTCTTATATACCTATACATGTCTCGTATTAAAGTAAAATAATCGTTAAAATGTCACTGCGGCCGTATGATGAAAAATGCAAGGATTTTAATTGTGATTTTATTCAAATCAATACGATAATGTTAATTAATGTTTTCTTTCTTTTTCCTCTAAATTCGTTTCAGCTTGGAAATTGGTCAATAAATTTAAATTGACCTTTGCATATGAAAATATATTCACCCGTGTTGCAAATAGAATTAATTATTTAAAATATTTTAATGAAGTAAGGGTGTTCATGGATGGAGTCACCTTTTATATTTTTGGGTCAATATAACAGTGGTAACTGGGCCTCGGAGCCGAGGATCTCCTCGCTATTCTAACGTCAATTCAGTTAGAAAGCGAAGCTGTGCCGTGGAGTTTTTGTTAAGTTAAGGAGTTGTTGTACACCAGCAAACTCACCGGCCACACTGCTGTACTGGATACGATGGCACTCCGAAGTGAGACGATCGAAACACACCAGCATGTTTTTTTATCCCTTTTTTTAAGAATTGATATGACCGGAGTCATATGTATCCTTATACCCCCGAACACTAGGCGGAAAAAATGCAAACACATAACATAGGTATTTTTAAACGTCCATATATCTTTATATATATAAGGTATCTTCTAGCACAATATTTTCATTCCCAATTTTTTTTTAAATAAATAATTAAACGGTTTTAAAAAAAAATATTAATGGAGATTAAGAAATAGTTGCATGATAAAAACATGTCAACAAAAAGTGGAAAAAAATTAGAAATTACCGACCATGAAATAATGTGTTTCCCATTTCTTGGGTAATGTATCATTCTAATGACTTGTTTTTTTTCTTGTTAAAAAGTAAACCATAAAATAATCGTATATAAGCAAAAATAAGCCAACATTTTTTTTATTTATTTTAAATATATAAAAAACTAAAAGCAAAAATATCTACTCAATTTATGAAGTTTATACTTAAAAAACGTCTCATTTAAAAAAAAGTTCATGCAGGGTCCATACGAAATGGCGTGATGTTTTTTCAATTATCTCAGAACATGTGATATTAGTGTTGGTTTCTTTTTGTATATTTACGGCCAAATGTGAAAGGGGTTTAAATGTTTAAAAATATTTTTTTATTGTTACCCTTTCATGTAGCAACTTTCTACATTTATCTGTTGAAAATAAATTCCTTCCTGCATTTCTAGGAAAAGGGACAAAATAGAAAGTTTTCTAAACTAATATTGTGCAATAAAATCTACCTAAATGTAATAAAACCAAAGAATACACACAACACTGAAAGGGTTGAAGATATATTTAGTCATGTTTTTGCATTCAACAAGTTAACATTTTGACAATATTTCTTATATAATATTAGTGTTATTTTTTTATAAATTTGTTTTGAAAAAAAAATATGTATGTATTAAATATATATTAAAATAAATCAGTTATATTTAAATACCTTTGTGAACACGATAAACATTTTTAAAATCAAATCAACGCATTAAATCGTGAAACGATTCGAATAAAAGAGGTTATAAAGTGAATTTTGGTGCCCATAAAAATTCCATCAAGTGGTATTTTTATGGGAAAATAAGTGTTATAAAATGTTCATAAAACATCATGCCCTGCTTGTAAAATCGCCCATAATTTTTGCAAGGTAATTTTTTAATGAATAATAATTCATTTTCGTAATTTTCAAGAATAAATCATATTTTAAATTGGAAACCACTATTGCCATCTATTAATATAATATCGTACTATTTATTTCTTTAGTTGTGAAGTTACAACTTTATGAGTGATGTCGGTAAAATTATAAAATTTTATGCTGTGGTTTAGCCATCTGTGCGCGCATCGTCAAACTTCTTTGCAACTCATCTGCAGTCGCCGCTTCAATAGATGGTGTAAAGGTTTGAATCTATGTCGGCGTAAAATGCTCGTGCTATATCCGAACATTTTTATTGATAAACTTACAAAAACAAATCGTAAAATCTATGCACCGTGAAGAATAATAATATTATAGTACATAATTTTTATTTGTTGTAACAGGTGACATAAAAGCTTTTAAGTGCGCCATAAAGCCCGACCGTTGAGGGCGCGAGAAGAAAAAATGTCTGTCACACGCGAAAAGCTGAATGACCGATATAGAGAAGAATTGTTTATGACTATTATTATCTGCTATCATTTTGTTTATTGTCAAGTGGACATTTTTATCTTTAAAATTTGTATCACGTCATTAACCTTTTTTTTTTTAATTAAAAACGCTAAATCGCAAAATTTGGGATTTTGTTTTCTTTAGAATAAGATTTTATCGATTTTCTCGTGACTAGAGTGGGTCATGAAATATATTTGAGTTGCGAATTCAAACATTGTGACAAAAATTTGAATCAAATAGAAAATTCCTTTTCTTTGAAAGAATATCGTAAACTTTACAAAATAACTTAAATGTCTGTTAGCAAAGAGGGTTTTATAATAAAAATTGTAGTTGTTTTAGGTATTAGAGTTATTTTGAGAAATACATTTTAAGAAATTTAGAAACTGATGAAAACTATCAACGTTTGTGGTACAATAGCCGGTTCGCACCAGTTCTCTCGAACCAGTTGTTAAAATTTGGCCCCGGTTCGCGAAGTTAATTGTTAAAATGTTTCTTCATTATCAAAGCAAAATTTTAATTGTGTTTCCAATCACAAATACAAATACTGGTAGAAACGATGTAAAAAAAATGTTGTATACATATATAAAGGCAATCAGGCAACACATTTAGAAGGTAATTTCATAGGCATTACAGAAATCTTATCGGTGATTCCGATTTTAACAGCTGCTATATCTGGTTAGTGGGGAAAACTTTCTATCGAATTTATTGGCAGGATAGGAATGGAGGCCTTAAAACCAACCGGGTGTTAATATTTTAAACAAGGATAAACCCACTACTTATTTCTTGATCGATTTTTTTATTTAAGTTCTTGAATTTTCATTTATTGAAGTACTAAAAATATATAGTATTAAATAAAACAGTACATTAGAAAGCATATGAGATAGCATTCACTTTAAAATTTCGCTTATATTTTACAGTTTGCAGTGCTCTGTTAACGGTATAAATAGGGGAAGTGTAAGTGTGGAAGTGTAGAAATACTTACAAAAAATACAAAGCAAATGTGAATTGAAGGCGTGGTAGGGGAAAAAAATGAAAAGAATGGTAGGATGGTGAATGCTATGATAAAAAAAAAGAAACATAGAAAGTCAGAAAAATTGTAGGAGCTGCAAGAGAACGTATATGGATGTGGAAGAGGTGACGAATGTATGCCGAGATATGAAAGTCTGGCACTCTATCCTCTCTGCCTACCCCGGCAGGGAAATATCGTGATGATATATTTGTATGTATATGTTATATGTAGCTCATCCAAATGGAAAATTGACGATCCACATTTTTTTTAAATTTAGACAATTTAACATATTAAAGGGCAGTTTTTGAAACTATCCTTCGATGTAGTCTAAAATTACGAATGCTAAGATGTTTAATTTTTTTATGTATTGTATTTCATGAAGAATGAAAAATGAAATCTGCATTTTAGTTATTATTTTTATTTCTATTAAAAAAACGATATTTAAAAAGTGAAAAAATGTAACGTTTTGTAATGATTAAGATAAATAAAAATGCCTAACATGTATTGTATTCCACTTTCGTTGTATGCAGTACAGTCTGGTGGTCTTATTGGTATGTGGCGATCTCTTCCACCCAACTATAAAGATCTTAAATTGGCCTAAAGTGAAAACCGGGCTGGGATCCTTTTTGAAAAAAATCTGAATTCCATCGGGATTTGAACCCGCAATCTCCAGTTTGAGAGACAGGTGTCTTACCAACTAGGTCCCGGAGGTCGTCCGTAATACTGTTTATCGAAAAAAAGTATAATTATAACTTTTCTTTCAAATTTTAGATAACTGCAATAAAATAGAAAGCTTGTCTATACCTTTTTTATTATCTTTTTTTAGATAATTATGTATAGCGCTTTTTCTTGATTATTACGATCACATCAAGAGCTCTTTCTAACTAGCTTCACTTATTAAAAAAATAAAGGAGGTAAAATAATACTCTAATGGCGCTAATAAGAGTGCCATCTGCTTTCTTAAATTCAGATGTAAAATGCTCTACGAGTAAAACCCGTAATGAATCCACCAGAAATCAAATCTGGGGCGCCCGCTTGCTTAGCGTGAATGTTAGCCGTCATAATACGGTAGCCATTAAAACCTTGTGTATAATATACCTAAGCGCTAGTAAAGTTAAGTAAATTGTACGTTGTGTGGCACTTCACCTGCAGCGCTTCATCAGCGCTCAACATGACATATCAATGCATCGTTAAAACGAAGTGGTGCCACTCGTGTGTTGACTAACAAATTTCAACTATGAATAGAGAGAATGTGCAAGTTTGTACAGATCTCAGAGCATTTTTCATTTCGCTATGTTAGCAGTAAAAAACAGTGTCTCCATTCATTGGCCCATAATGTGACCAATGAATGTTTCAGCTTATAAAATCATCAATGAAAAATCCCAGATTCTTAACATACAAGAAGTACCGAATCACTTAAGTAGATTTTAAATTAAGGAAGTTTTTATTGGTTAGTCTTTGAAAAAACTTCCTTGGCTTAGTTGATAAGAAGCCTGTTTTTAATCCAAATGTTGCGGCTTCGATGTCTATCCGAAATCAAAGTTATTTTTTAAAAGGATTTTCGACAGTTTTTTAATAAACATATTTAAGACCTTGCTAGTTAGTTGGAAGATATTGCTATATGATAATGAACCTGTTAGATAGTACTATGAACAACGAAAATGTAATATAATACAAAAAAGAAACTACTTACCGAGGGGACAGAACGCCAGACTTTCCTATCTCAACACATATATTTTGCTTCTTCCGCATCCATGTATCTTATATCGCGTACGATTTCTCTTAACTTTTACTGCTTTTTATTTTTTGTTTTCTAAATATCATTCACTTAAAGCAATCACACTTTTCTTTTTCTTCCTCTACCACGCCTTCCACTTACATTTGCATTGAATACAAGTTTTTTTATTCTTTCTTCATTCATTCGTTCCACATATCCAAACCATCTCAAAGTGTTCTTCATCTTCCTAAACACATTAGTCTTAAGTTCATATTCGTCCTTAAAATGACTAAGTTACATTAAATCCTTCTTTTTTTGACGAGGTACTCATCTTTGTACGTTATGGAGTTATGGAATCGTCGATAAATAAATTTAAAATTAGATCTACATACGATCCCAAGTAGTGTCCAAATAAACGTACAACAAAACTATCCTATACTTTTAAAACTTGTTTTATCTTTTTAAAGCGATACAACAACTCTGATTTCCTCTATTTTTGACGAGTAACATGTTTTATAATTAAATTATTCAAACACATTTTCAGCGGTGACGATAGTTAAAAATAAGGAAAATGAACACTACACACATACTTGAACACTATACTACACCTACATTCAAATGTGTTACCATCACATATCGTAAATTCTATAAACGTTTCTTTATATTTCGTCAACCCCTAGTAAGTTTATGCGGTTTTCTTAAAAATATATGCAGATGCGAGGTAGTTTTTTTATCTAATGGCTGCAGCCACTACCTTCTTATCCTTACAATCAACTTATATGTATTTATTTTGTAATGTTTTTCATCTGTCAATAATAGTGGGTTCAAGCCTCTAGTTAGATCGCCCTTGAGGAGACTTTGCTCTCTAATCGATGTGATGTAAATTGTCCCTTTATTATGGTTATAAATGGTTTAATTCTACAAATAGTACATTAATTAAGGGTGCTATAAGACTACTTTGAACTTTCTACGGCGTAGTTAAGAGATATATTACGTACAGCTTACGTGTGTGTCTATATAGTAAAAAATAATAAAATAGACATTTTATATAGCACCGTTTTTGAGTCAAAAGTAAACACAAGAGTGCAAACTGATCCTTCAACATACAGTACCCGGCGGTAAGTAAGACATATTGGGCTTAAGAAAGAGACTCTCGGCCATAATCGGCTAACTTCGGCTTTGTAGAGTGACGTCTCTGTCCCTAGAACGCTTGACAATAACTGACAAATCGTGACGAAATACGTATATGAATGACAGAGACGACGCTCTACAAAGCCGAAGCTAGACGATTATGGCCGACAGTCTCTTTCTTAAGCCCGATGTGTATTACTTACCACTGGGTACTGTACACAGGTCTGCAAATACAAGAAGCCTTGACAACACGATAGACAGCAATGAGATAATATCAATATGAGCCTACTTCCAGCAGCCTCATCTTGCGCGTATACGGGTTTGTCAGTAATGTATACTGAGACAACTCTATAAATTGCCTATATTGTTTAATCAAAACAAAACAACAAATACGTCCCACAAAACACAAGATTTCTCAAATAATTCACTTTTTTTTTGCACTCTCAGTAATACGAGTATAAAATTAATAAATAATACATAAAAAAATATTTTAGAACCTTAAAATATAATATTTTATACATAATTTGTACAACAAAATTCTTTCTTGTATTTTTCGCCGTTAACGAGAGCCTAATAAGGCAAAATGATCATCCTGAAAATTAAAATAAATTCTTAGAATTTAAAGCAGTGTATTTGATTTATTAATTATAAATAAATATGGATTTTCATGTCTTAATTTAGTTATTTAGTGGGATAGTTATTTGTTACAGTAGAGGAATGTAATAAATAAAATAAAGTATGTATTCTTGAGATGGTTTGGGCATATAGAGAGAATTAGTTAAAAAAATATATATATCTGGCATGACTGGCGTGCATGTAATATGTAGGTCGAGAAAATAATAAAAGGATATATGAAGTTGAAGAAATTTGAAAAGTATGTATGTATATATCACATAAAAATTTAGTTACGCATAAAGAGAATAAATATAACTATTTTTTAGCATGTTGAATCATAAAGCAGACTGCTGTGTAGAAACGAATTTGTACAGCGAAATACGAGTATAAAAAATAATTATTGTACAAAACCGAGGTACAGTAAACACCTATTTTTGATTCATGTTTCCAAATTTTAAGGTTTAAATCAAAACACTGTAACGGTGAAACGGCAATCACAACCAATTCCAAATGACAACCTACATCGCATTTATTCCGCATCTATTTGCTCACCGCCTCAAAGTTGTATAGTCAATAAATTCACATTTACTCTTGTGTAAATGTCGATCCGGATAAATTATTGCCGGTGTCCTTTGAATAATGCTTTCGTGTATATTTTTTACTTCTTCTGACGGCACACGTCATGCGAGAAGTATTGTGGAGGAAATTTATGATTTGTATCAAGTTTTACTATATCCAATCTACCCTGGTCCGTTTGCTTTGCATGTATTTATTTTTATTAGAGCATTAAACTAAAAATAAAATTTTATTTACAAAAGTGAACATGAATGATGTGACATATTTTATAACGAAACAGAACTATCTAATTTTTTTTCCACAATTTTGCGCTTATTGGAGACATCTGTTTTTATATTTCACTAATTGTTTTCACTTCGGACGAACTACAGAACGTTCCAGATAAGTCTGGGTAATTAATTATTTTAGTAAAAATGTTAATAAATAAGTATATACTAAAAAAGTTGTTCAATTGATATGTTTAAAAAGAATATCTCATTTAGCTTAGGATAATACCTTTCTAGTAGTACGAAAAGCAAGGGTTTTAAATATTACCGGGCGGTTTTTTAACAAAACCCATTAAACTTATTTTCCGACAATACTACGTATGACGATCTTCGTAGCTTACATTGTAAGATGCCTGTTTTTCAACTTGGAAATAATGGGTTCAATTCTCGCTTGTACCCGTTTTTTATATTTTTTTTAAATAAATTATTTTTTGTGAATCTCGACGATATATTTGGTAAGATACCTGACCTTTCAGTATAGGGATTGTGGATTCGATTCCCGTTGGAAACATGTTTTTAATAAAGTTCCCATTTGGATATCACGTAAGGCCTCTTTAATACCATTCTGTTTGGTTGGAAGAGATCATCATATAGCAAATGAAAGATATAATATACAACCATGACACATATACGGGAAACATGTTTAATTAATTTTTACTTGTGTTATATATATTTTGGTTTAGCTCTTAAGAACAAAAGAAAGAAACTAAAATTACAAGTCATCAACTAATGCTAATTGATTATTTCTCTTTCACCTTTAAGCAACAAAAAATCTTCAAAGAACTTAAGTAAGAGTATTTAGTTTTTTTTTAAATTAATAAAATAATATATACCGTTCTGGCAAAAGTGTTCAGTAACAGGTTACAGTAAGTTTTTCAACTTAAATGCGTGTATCAATATTTAAATTACAAACATTCCGGTTGTGAGCCTCTTCAAGGAAAATTAATTCGAATATTACAACATTACAAGTTTTTATTAAAAAATACTTTTTGCTGGACGTTTCAAGGTATTTTAAATGTTCAAACTCATCGTTGTTCATAGATGTCATCCTATTTTAAAAAAAATCAACTGAATAGACTCTAACTATAACTATACAGGAAAAAAACGAATATGACAATTGAGGTGTCCTTCGTCACGTTGACTTTTACTGTCTATGCCGTCAGACTCTGGAATCAGTTATGCGCTACCGTAATACTCGCACCCTCGTTGTCATGCTTCAATGTTACACACTTGTTTGACGCACATACCTAAGCTTAAATCAAGAGTACGTCGATTAAGCTAGTACGATGTGTCAACTGTTCGTTTGATAAATCTGTCTTAAATACCCAGACATCGTTGTTTTTAAAATTCATCATTTTTCAAAATCTGCTCCACGAACTATATTTAACCAAATAGGAAAAAATATTACTAAAAAATTATTTATCAAAGGTTTCCAATTCAACTTAGTGATACTAAATAATAAATTACTTTGTTATTCCACTAATTACATTAATCCCCGCTACACGTGTTTCTACCAGCTCTCCCGAGGTTCTCTCCAGGCGGAATAATTCCGATTTTTTATGCAAGGAATGCTTAGGCCAGCCTGGTGTTATGTTACATTGGAAGTGTGGGTTGTCTTTTAACCAAAAGGAAAAATGTTAAAGAGGGAGGAAATCTTTTATATTCTTTGGGTTGCTTATAATTTTGTGTATCTCATATGTTGTTTAATATAATTTTTGTGCCGTGTTGTTAAATACTCGAAAGTTTTTTTTGTTAATGATGTAAGTATATAACAAATTAAATATCCTTTTTCACGTTGATCTTTTGTGTCCAAACTATCAGGCTCTGTAACCAGATTTCAATTAAAGTAATAATCTCCCACTCGTTAACTGATTTCAAACTTTTTAACTCATTTTCCAACGATGAGATATTTTAATTCTAATCTCCTGTTTTCTTTTATTTTCCTATCTCTTTTAATCTTTTCCAGTCAAAGTCTCAAGGAGTCTTAAATCTACAAAGAAGTTGTTTTGTATCAATTATTTCTGAAGAAATATATTCTAGGGATATTGCATACCTAATTTCCACCAGAGGGGAATAACTTGGTTCGATAAAACTAATGCAGGTATATTACATATCTTATTCACGTCGACCTTTACTGTTCATGCCATCGGACTACCTTATTCACGTCGACCTATACTGTTCATGCCATCGGACTACCTTACCTTATTCACGTCGACCTATACTGTTCATGCCATCGGACTACCTTATTCACGTACGTCGACCTATACTGTTCATGCTATCGGACTACCATATTTACGTCGACCTTTCCTGTTCATGCCATTGGACTACCTTATTCACGTCGACCTTTACTGTTCCCACCTATCTTATCATTATCTAGTTAATATTTCAAAGAGTCTTAAATCAGGCGTTAATATTTGTATAATTCTTCCTATTTCAGAAACCCACTCTGTATTGTACCATATTTAACCAGACTACAGACTACACTCATATTTAACCAGAGAAAAAAATGTTAAAAAATTAACATAGATGTATTACAATTAATGTATATTTTTAGCTAATGTAGATCTGCATCCTCGTTGACCTGGTTTAAATAGCATATTAATAATGTTACATATCTCTTTAGTGACGAAGTGTTTTTATCCTAATTTTCCATTTTCTTAAACTTTCCCATCTCTCAAACCATTTTCCAGTCAACATTTGAATGTCTTCATTGTTAAAATCGTTGTTGTTTATATTATCCCTCCTATTTCAGAAATTTAACGGATGCCTCATATTAATTTTTCACCAAAGAGGAAAAACCTAGTTTACCAAAATCCCCAAAAACAGTAACTTAATAAGGTATGGGTATCTTCAGTGACGGAGTGTGTTTAACACTTTCCCCCGTTATTCTTTCCTTTTTCGTCTCGATTTCCTAGTAATAAGTGACGTTTGCACAATTTTAGTTTTACTTAGTGTTTCAATTATATATTAAATGCATTATTATATGCAATATCTTTCGGCCTTTTATAAAATGTTTAGGTAGATTTAGCATTTTAAAAATAAATTTCGTTTTGTGTGTTGTTACACTCTAAACCTACCAGAAAGATATTAAAGGTACCTGAAGTGAAAGCCAGACTATTTTATAAAATAAATTGGGTTCCAACAGGAATCAAACCAGAAGCCCCGGGCTATAAGACGATGGAAGAAAACGTCGTAACAACTCAGTCACAGGGGTTGTCCATATACTTATGAACATTTGAGTACAAACCTTTAAACATGTCTATATGTGCAAATTAAAAACGTATTGTAGATTTTTTATGAAAATCCCCACATTATCGTGCATTTTTCTAGCCTGAAGTTATAAAAGGAATTTATGCACAATTTTGTAATTAGTTATATTAAATATATGCTACAAAACAGTCTACTGACATACATAATTTAAGCATACATAGAAGAGAACAAGCAAATTTTAAGTCGATGTTGTAGATTTTCTATTAAAATACCGTTGCATATATCGGGTCCACCGGTGGCCTCCTACAAGAACTTCATCTTCCGTTATTGTTAAATTTATACTTTCCTATTTCTTTGTACAATGGATTACGGTTCCTTATTCATATACAATCTGGTCATGTTCTCATTATAATAAGAAATCGGATTTAATTTATATTATGTATATATGGGGATTTTATTATTTTTATTTATTACTTTGAATGAGAAGAGATCGTTGAACAATTTTTGAATGAAGATAAAGCTAGAATATGTGAAACAGAATAAACTATACCTATAAGAAGATGTAAAAATTTGGACGAGATAAAATGCTTGTGAGTTGACAATGTGATTTAGGAGTCTGAAGGCATAATAATATGTACGCAAAAAAATTGCTCCGGATTAGTGTCCATATGATAAACACTTATACGGGGTCTATCTACTAGTAGTAAATATGAATACGGACGACTTCCGTTGTCTAGTTGGTAAAATTCCATTTTAATTTTCAATGAAGACTTGTTTAAACACCTTTCTGGTTTATCAATAGTTTCGGCTTTAGGTTTGTGAACTCTTTATTAGAATATTTAAAAATAAATTACTTTGCTTTTCCTCTAATTACATTAAGTAATTAGTGGAATAACAATGTAATTTATTTTTAAGTGTGTTTCTACTTCTTATCCCGATCCTTGCTACCGAAGATGGACTTGGGAATGCAGGATGAAAACATGTGGAAAAGAGTAATGTAATAAGTGAAATAACAAAAGAAAACTCCCAATTAGAATATTGAACAATAAATACCTTTGTTTTTCCACTAATTACATTAAGTAATTGGTGGAATAACAAAGTAATTTATTTTTACACGTGTTTCTACCTACCATGCCGATCCTTGCACCCGAAGGGAGAATCGGGAATGCAGGAGGTTGGAAACATATAGCGGAGAGTAATGTAATTAATGGAATAACAAAGGGGAATTCCATATTAGAATATTTAACAATAAATTACTTTGATATTCCACTAATAACTTTAACTTCCGATACATATTTTTCTAACTCCTATTCCGAGACTTTATTCTTAAGGGAGTCTCGGGATTAGATGTAAAAATACGTTTAGCAGAGATTATTGTAAATAGTGCAATAACAGAGTAATTTATTGCTATTTTTTTTAATTGAATGAAAGCGATTACCACAGCGATCCCCGCCAGGTTGTACTAATTACAACGAAAGTAAACGTACAGTTGTATCTTAAATGTGATGGGCAATTGGCACTTACACATATTATTAACAAATTACACAGAATCCAATTATTGAATTTTTCGTTTGTATTTTTGTTAGAAAAAGGGTCAATTTAAAGGATGATTCAGCTCAAATGAACAAGTTTTACAATTTTGCACCATGCTGGATATATAGTACGAAGAGATTTCGGTGAAAATAACATCGATTAAGTATACAAAAGTAATAAATATAATAAGTAAGATGGGGACAACCATTGCACTGCATTCTCCAACAGGTATTTGAAAAACCGCTAAGACAGGGGTAGTAAAACTGCAATATCTAACATTTAAAAAAAATATTTCAGTTATATCACCTGTGTTTATCATAACTTTAAGGGCCCAGTCCGAATTCAGAGGGGACCCAGATAGCAAAGTATTAAACTTTATAATAGCGATACGCTAATTGCTTCAGCTACCTACATCCAACACTTTATTATATAATTCCATCGATCTTCCCAACATATACGATTTCCTTGTTTTAACAAATTAAATTTACTTGATTTACATTACTAATATCTATTCTAATTTTATTTATTTTACCCTTTACATTTAGTAAATCTATTAAAGGAATTCAATTTTACTGAATTAATAAAATTTTATTTTGATTTTTGGTTAGAAATTTCATTTTACTAACTTGAATCGGAATTTAACCTTTGTCAATATTTTTGGTCTTGCTCTCGTTTGCTTGCACACGACCAGTAGAGTTTTTTTGACAATTTATTGACACCCATTTTTGTATACCCTAATTGTTTCCTTAAATTTACATTCATCCTGAATAATCATGATCCTATCCCATATTTATCAAGTAACTACATATTTAAACATAGAAGTATAAATTTTCTCAACATTTTTATTCCCAAGTTTAAGAAGTAACGTAATATTATAAAAAAATGTTGAGACATACGCCTTGCGAAATTTCCCTTCTCGCTATCTCTTTGTTTACAACCATATTGTTTTTAAATTTGAAGGCGCGACATTACGAAAATCTCCACTTTTCCTAAGAAATGTTTTATAAATTATTTACCTAAGGAACTTCATGTTCTTCCTCCCAAACGATGTACAAACGCATTGGGTCGGAACCGGATTCAGTATGTCGCCTTCTGATCTATACCTAACCTAAGTATTTTCAATTTGTATAATATTTCTACAAATTTTATGAATTGCTAAAGGTTAAAAACCACTGATTCGAGAAATTTATTATTTATGACTATATTTCTTTGATGTGTTCCCCGTTTGTTAATCCATATTTTGCAACTCAGTTGCTGACATCCTGAATTTCTGAGGAGGTAAATAAAAATATAAGACTGTAAACTAAAGATGAATAACTTGTTTCAAAAGTATAAAATATATTTGATCCTCAGCACAAAATGAACTATTTATGTTTACAGCTATTTGTTAGAAATTATAGACGTGGTTAATTTATGTACTTTCATTTGTATTCTTTTTGTCGGATATGTTGCCAAGAAGAAATATTTATTGATCAATTAAAAATATGCTTAATAATATTTTCATTCTTTTATGTACGTGGTTTAATAAGGTATATCTGCGGGCTAATTGCTATACACCAATTTCTTCCAACTTACCAGTTCACTTTGGAGACATAAAAGTGTTAATCTTTTTACATATTTTACAAAAAAAAATACTTATCTCTATCAATAATAAAAAGCATTCGCTTAAAGATAAGAAAGGGGAAAGAAGAAAAATAAGGATGAAAGGATATTCTAAGTAATGTACTTCTGTGTCTAAAATTATTTGATAAAACTGAGTATTATACAAAAACATATATCAAGAATCTAGACCTGAAAACATAATTAAATTCCTATTAGTGGATTCATTAAATGTAATATAAATAACTTAATTAAAAAATAAACTTCTATGCTAGATTTAGTAAATAATAAAACAAGTAAATAAATATATAAATAAATAAATACAGGTTTATTGATAGCAACATAGTATGTACGAGTACATAATACATTTAGACACATTTCAAGAACACATTAAAAAGAGAATACATTAAAAAACAGAAGCTATCAAAAGGTCTGGGCTCATCTAATAACATCCCCCCAGCCAAGATACACCCCATCAATATAGGGCGAGCCCAGCCGCGGGGACACCAGATGTTTTTCAGCCCACACCCTTGAACACGTAGAACAAGAAGATAAAAAAACGCAGAAAATAAATAGATGACAAAAAAACATACATTCAAGAGAGAAGACATTAAAAGGTCCGGGCTCATCCCACAAACATTCCCCCGGCTGAGATAAACCCCACCAATGTAGGGCGAGCCCGACCGCAAGGGCATCGAGGGGCTTCCAGCCCACACCCCCGCATATCTAGATTAAATAATAAATAAAAAAAAAACAAAAACGTATGGCAGAAAACAAAATAAATCGGGGTTCGGATATTTTAATCAATTCATGTTTCATAAAAAAACCGAAAGAAGTATGCTATGAAATAAATAATTATATATCAGTTTACATAAACATACTACGTAGGTTTTAAAATACAAGTTTTTTTAGGAAAAAAAAAAGTAAAAAAATAAAACAATTATGTTTTTCAGAAAATTATTATGAATATTAAAAAAATAGCAAAAGAGAACAACAAGGAAAAAACGACCAATCAAAAGGCAGTCATGGCTTCCAAACCTTTGTTGTTAATTTCAAAGATATTTTGCTACAAAAGATTCAATGATCACAAATCCAAAAAAAAAACTTATTGCTATCCTTCTCCGTCATGATGCGAATGAAAGTGCATAAAAAGAGATAGTAAATAGGTACATTATATTGTGTGAAAAAAAAATTAAAATACCTTGTTTCTATTGTTAGAAGGGCGTTTCTATGGAGTGTTGCTAGTGGCATGAGAATTTATTGCCCGTTTGAAATTGGAAAAAATGTGAATGTATCTTTAATCCCTCATTTCTTTGAAGTGCGTAGGGGGGCCTTATTCACAGTTAATAGAATTGATTGATTTATTTGTTTTCACTTATTTTATAATTAACGTTTAAAAGCTCTGATCGTATCAGTTGAATTAAATAAGCGTTTAAATAGATTATTTACTTCTATTTACTTGAGAAAAATATATAATTATCATGAATCATCATTTCTCTGTTTCGATGAAAACTAAAATGTTAATAATATTTTTTTATAAATGGAAAGAAAATAAAGCGTTTTTTTTTTTTATTAAATTTCGAATGGTTTTAAAATTTCATTAATCAATTAGGACATTAGACACGAAATACTTCAACTTAATTTTACCATGGATTCCATACTTATAATAAAGAATGTCAAAAAAGGCGCTACAAACCTTTTTTATGTACCTATTAATCATACGTGTGACAAATTTAAGGAGCTGCTAATCATAAAACCTAGAACAAAAATGTTCTTCGGAATATTTTGTTGACATAAAGATTTTATCACATGGCAATTCATCCATTAGGTTGTACTGTATACAACGACAGTATAATAATATAAAATACAACCATGGCTGGAGACTGAACGCGGTGTGATATTTGATTGGTTAAACAGTTTGAGGCTAGAACCAATCGATTGCTAGTATTTTTTTATATTTTATTTTGGCTTTTTGATATTTGACTGTTGGCCTGCATAAAATTAATAAAACTAGAGAGTGCTGTAAAAATGCAATTTGGCACGTAGTTTTATGGTTGTGTCTTATTGGTTTTAGACCCTGATAATAAAATAAATTTATTTATTTAAAAAAAATCAGTTTTACGAATAAATTTGTAAGCCTGATTACAATGGATAATTATTTTAGAGGTACTATAATATTTATAAGCACATCATTACATTTTTAAAATATAATTTTGATTCATTATTTCGACTATTAGAATAACTTAATTTTGAAATATTTGTAAAACTAAAACATATATACATTTTTGTCGCTTTTACAACCTTGTTTTGTTTTTAATTCGTTGTTATAATAATTTGAGACAATTTATCAAGTCCTATTAAGTGATTGAACTCCCCTCAATGGTACTTAAACCAAAGGCTCTTCTCAATTGTAAATTGAACTCACGTTTGATATTACGAGTATTTCAATGTTTATATATCAGGGTACAATTTCAAATTATAAATATTTAAAAAATATATAGGATAGTGATACATCAACTTATAATATAAACCACAAAAAAAATCAAATAATGTTTAAACATTTTTTTTAAAACGCGGGTTGTAAAATACTTAATTGGCTTTACTTAGCGTTTCAGTTACGATATTTGAATTTTATCATAAACTACATTTAATTTTCAAGTAATGTTTAAATATTTTGTAAGACGCGGGTTGTAAAAAAACTTAATTTGCTTTACTTAGCGTTTCAGTTACGATATTTGAATTTTATCATAAGTACACTTTTATCAATAAATCTTATATTACAATAGAAAATTAACTTCAAGTTTACGCAACATTACAATTTTAAGGAGAACAAAAGGTTACTTCGAAATGAAGAAAAATTATTCAAAACTAAATTAATTTGGAATTTTGGAAAATTGTTTAAACACTGTTAAACAGTCTGGTGGACTTTTCGCCACATGACAATCACTTCTAAATAACGAAGCAAGAGTAAAAAAACAAGGATTGTGGTCGTAAAAAAATATTAATTTTATTGTTTATTAGTACAAAATTAATATATAATATAAATAACGAAAATTTATATTATTATCAATCGATTAAAGAAGGAAGGAATGTTGGAGATGGAAAGCTGATCGACAACGAAACACGTAACATTACGTACTGACTTGAAATTAATAGTTTTTCAATAATTTTGAAAAACATATTAATGAGGAAACGAGTCTAACATTAGTTGATAACTGATTCCAGAGTCTCTCTGTATAGACAGTAATCGATACCTTAAAAAGGGTGGTTGGCTGGAAAAAGCCAATAAATAGCAGTGAATAAACACATTCAAGGAAAATGTTTGTTTTCGTTGTTTTTTATACTTAAAATTCTGATAAGTTTATATTAATGAACTTGCAGGAAAACTAAGATATTCCGGCAATTCCATTCCGTAGCGTTATCTTAGCAAATATCTATCAACGTTATCAATATCACGAATAAACACAAGCATAACCTTTGTAGTAATAACGGCACTGCCAGTACGAGACAACATCTCAATGTTAGTAATAAATGTCCCCCTCACCCGCAGGCAGGGCCGATATTAGTGTTAGCTTAACTTCTGGGCATAAGCCATAGAGTAAATGAGATTCTACCTCATTTTGAAATCCATCATGGAGAGGTTTTCGAAATGAGAAGAGTATAGAGCTATCTTAAAACGAGACAAAAATATCAGTTCTACATAGGCCACGCCCCTTCTTTCACACATACACAAAAGAGGCAGAGCAAGGGCCTAATCTATCTCTTTCAATTATAATTCTATATTCCTCTCAATTTGGGAGCCCGCTTTTTAATGAATTTCAAAATAAAGCTAACAGTATTAACTGTGATAAACGCATTACTTACGCCATTTCAATAAAACGAAATATTAAAAAGGGAGAAAATTATCGTATAAATGAAAAAAACTACGCTTTGAGACTCATGGGCAATTGATTCAAGAAAAATACATATATTTAAGTATTACAGACACTTCAGCATTTTCTTACAAACGATCCAATCTCTTCTAACTAACCAAACAAGATATACTCGTATGTCAACGCATGGCGAAAATTTGTAAACATACAAAGAAAGATATTCAACATATAAGTATAAAAGAGAGGCATAACTCAATATATATTTTACATTATTAATGATTGGGAAAGAAAGAGTGAGATAAAAAAGGCAAAAAAATAGAAAATAGAGAAACACAACCTTTGTCATTGGAGATATATATTTTGTAAGTTGTCAAACCAACGTGAGTGTGGGTCTTGATGTATGTAGGTAAATATACAACTGTTGTCTCTTAAGTTCAATGACAATCCGAAAGATTTATAATATATTGTCAGTGTATATACATATAGAATATATATCAAGCTTTTGATTGAATGTACGTCTACACATATGATGATAGAACAATTGCATTCTGCTGCAGCCATAGTTGTGTAAATTTTCTCATACTTCTATGAATTTTTTTGCACTTTTTAGCCCTCCTAAATATATAAAAAACACTTAATAAGATAAAGTAAATTCGCCATAATGATATTAAAATTCTTTACCTATAGCTTTTTTATGACTCAATTCATCTCATTGTTTCTTCTCAGTAGAAAATCAATCCCAAGTTTTAATTAATAAACAATGTAATAACTTTATAATTTCATGCATATACTTATTACAAAAAATGTATCGTAATAGAAACCTGAGTGTACTACACATATTGCACGTCAAGACGGCGGTCCTGTCAGCAGGCCGCGGCTTGAATTCAAGCTAAGCAAAGCTAGCCGACACAGAACTCACATTTACCTGAGTTTGTATGGCCAAGTTATGTGATGTTTACTCCCGATTACCCGTTTATTTGTATGAAGATATAAGACATTCCGGCTTGGTCGTATACCGCGACTGAGTTGCCTTGAAACTCATTATGCGAGGGGGGGGGGGGGGGGAATAAAGTATTTCGGAGTAACACGAAGAGAGAAATTTGGAATATAATAATAATAACAATCTAAGGAGAATTTTTTTAAATAATTAAAATTTTAAATTCATGTTTTTTTTAGTTCGCACTCATTAAGTAAATACGTATTCAACCTAAGTATTTATTTTCTTTCTTTGAAATAATACATACTTACAAATATGCCTAAGTTATATAAAAACCATACACGTAACCACTGAAAGATATTCAACGAGAAATTATGCCATAAAAGTTAGAAATGAAGATTTTTTAGAAAAAATGTTATTCTAAGATGATTTTTCGAAGTATTTTTTCGAAGTATTGATGATTAAGTGTTATATATTTTCCCCTTTATTTTCTTTTGTTTGAAAAATAATCTGGTTTTTCAAGAAAGAGCATGGAATTTTTATGTTCTAAGTTTTGTACAAAGATAATAAGCGCTTCAGAAATGGAAAACTCTTCACTATTTAATCCAAATATCTAGAGAGTTGCATATTTGAACAATTTTAAAACATTTAGATATTTTTTCGCTAATGGAAGATGAAAAAAAATCTGGTTTGACACCTAACCAATCTTATCGAGGCGAATAAAACGCTAGACCTGCAAATAAAAAGTTTTTTAAAACGTGAAAAGTCATTATCTAGTTTCTTTTTTTTATTGAGATTTAAAAAACCTCAATTTTATAGACTGAAACCTTTATATTCAATTAATTGGGCACCTACCAATGAAGATTTACATTCAATCAATTAGGACCCTTCCAACGAAGGTTTATATTCAATCGATTGGGCACCTTCCAACGAAGGTTTATATACAACAATCAACTGAGCATTACCCTTTGTTCACAGCACATCTTTCGGTTATCAAGTATTTTACCAACCAGATTTTCGGCGTGTTTTATTTGTGTGTACTTACAAATACTTGTGAGTTTTTTTAAATTTATTAATTAATTATTTACTATATAACTTGAATATTTACAAATTAGTAGAAATAAAAAGTCAAACATTTGATAAATAAAAAATCTTCTTTGAAAATTGCTCAATTAGGCTTTAGTACCCCAAAATTTGACCGTAAATCGAAAACATTGCGAATATTCCAACTTTGGAATTCCTCTACTAGAGGGCATGCTATCTTTCTAATTACACTAAATCAAGGCCTCTCCCTCCCCTTTTCCCCTTTTAGTGGAATTCGCCCTCCTACTGACGCCATACTACCCTTAACTAAGGGTGGCTAAAGATTTATATTTGATTTTGCCTATAGAATAAATTTGTTTCGGTATATTCCAGAGTAAAAACACATTAGGTAACATTACGTTACGGCAATTTTTTATGCATTATATAAATAGTTACTAAATTGGGAGACTGAAAATTCTTAACTTGATATGTAGACTAATTAATCAATCAAAAGAGCAAATAAAAAAATAGAGGCCTCTAAATATTTTTGATAAATGAAATTTCGAAGCACGAAAGATTCACTAAAAAGCATAGTTATGGTATGAAATTAGAATGGGGAGGTTAGTGTTGTATCATTGACTTAAAAAAATCAATCACATATAGCTTAGAGCGTCAGAGATAGAAGGTTTTGTATGAGACCTATTTTGACCTCCGTCGTCTAGTTGATGAGACACCTATCTTTCGAAACGGGGGTTGTGGGTTCGATTAATGTCGGTGCTGAAAATCTTCATAAAGCGTTCCACTCTAGTTAAAACCTAAAGCGTGTTTAATTTATTGTTGTTTATTGGAAGAGATCGAGGTAGTGAAATAATCTGCCAGATTATGATATGTACAACAAAAGTGTATTACAGTACAATATGAATGTTAATAAAGCAGGAAATACATATTCTTAGATGGAAGTAAATATCTGAATATAATAAATCGATGAATGTAACATGAGTATCTTTCAATATCAAAGGTATAATAAATATTTTCTTAAATTTTCAAAATTTTTATGCCGTTGCTTATGTATTTTCTGAATTTTACAAACATATTTTTTAAGACAATGCTTACCAGCTGAATCAATACAATATTTCTAGCAAGAATAGAAAAACATATACCTACAAAGAGTAACATACATATGAACCTTTATTTAATTTATATGGAAGATTGTAAATAAATACTTTTTGACTTGGAAACAAGGTACGTTTAACCATCACCATATAGATTAAAATTTGGGAAATAGGTTATGGATAAATACTTTTTGAGTTTAAAAACAAGTACGATTAATAATCACCGTATATAGATTAAATTTGTGCTGTAGATGGTTGATAAATAATTTTTGATTTGAAAAAAAGGGGTATGGTAAACAATACATATGTGAAATTTTGGCTGTATGTGAATATTTATGAAGGATTTTAAAATGTTAATATTTTAAGGTGTTACAAAAATTATTGCATTATTTCAAATCTACACATCTTGGTTTTTCAACATTAAGAAAACTATTTGGAAATATAAAGATGTCTTCTTGAATAGTCGCCATGTAATTAAAATATTAATTAATGTTATATTATTTCTCTAATATTTATTTTATTGGACGAAATATCACCAAATGTCGATATCGTAAAATTTAATGAAATCCTCTTCACTGACTTAATAGAGTCATATGTATATTTTAATGTTCACATTCAGTGAGATTATTTTAAAATTAATATTCCAAAGTGATGTTTTATATTAAAAATTGTAAATTACTTAGAATTGTGAAGTAAATAAAATTAATGGATTTACTTTGTGAGAAGCCATGACTTAAGAAAACAGGCACAGGAAAGAGGATAAGAAACAATTGCATCAAATATTTTTTTTTGTTTTTTTATTAAGATTTGGAATTAATCTAAACATGTTTAAAATAAATTATATTTAAGATGATCGAAAACTAAAATAGAAAAAAAATACGTTTATTTCAGGCACTCTCTAAGGTTCGTTAAATCGAACAATTTTGCAACAAAATTTATATTTTATAATACAAATTGATTAGAACATCTTCCTTGCTCTTGTTTTTAGTTTTCTAATATTTTTTTCTAATAATATTGTTCTATTCAATAGTTTTCTTAAGTTTTTTTCTTAAAATTTTAATTGCCTACCTGTATTTTTAATTATTTACTGAAGTTGTTCTTTTATAGTTATTTTTTGTGACAATATTAAGATGACCTACGTGGCCTATTTGGTAAGACGCCTGTTTTCTAAGCTAGTGGTTGCGGGTTCATATCCCGCTTGAACCCAGATGTTTTAAATAAAGGATTCTAGTCTAATTTTCACTTAAGGCCTCTTTAACATATTTCCGCTTGGTTGGAAGAGATTACCAATAAGCCATTGTATTGTATGTAACGAAGGTGTAATACAAACCTACATTGTTACTTGTTTTTGACAAAATTATTTATCGTATTGTTTTCTAGCTTAAAAACGTTTTCTTTCTTATACACATACCTATGTACAACATAACGTTCTGCTTTCATTAATTGTGCAATATTTTATCTTAGTTTTCATTTTCCGTATCTTTTTCAATATTTATTTGTTGTATAAGGATTTAAATAATTTTCAAAAGCCCCATGAACGATTATTCATAATATATGTATAAACCGGAAATAAAATAAATATGTAAAAAACATTATTTAAATCATGATACTAGTATAAAATCAGAATTTGGTTAATGGCACATTTTAGACATTATTGCGGTTCATAAATAGAAAACAAATTTGGTCCAAAATGTACTTTACGAGTACAATAAATAATATTTACTATATTTTGATAGAGCCATTCAAAACTTAAATACTTTATTTAAAAAATGAAGATAATGCTAAACTGTAAATTTTTATTTGTTTTAGAAACTGTAGAAAAATCTTATAAAATACTTTTATATATCTTAGAATTTGCTTTCTAATTAAATAAAATTTAAGAAATCGAAATGAAAATCAAAAAAAAGTATTGTGTCGTAGTAATTTATTTTAATTATTTTTTATAATTAAAATATATACTGGTGAAAATTTTAATATTGTTACTCATAATTAGTTGATTTCTGAATTTTATAAAATTTTGCAATTTATTGATTTTTTAATGTTTTGTGTATATTTTTTTTATTTTAAAGAGATGTATGCTATATTTATTTTAATGTTTTGTATTGGGTAATTTTGAAGTTAAAAATATCAAAAAGATAGTAGGTACTGCTGTTTTTTTAACTTTTTAATTGTATAAGTTTATATTGTTTTACACTTTCGTTGTAACATACTCGTATATACTCGTATGTTATGTATATACAGAACTTGGTATGTGTATTTTCACGTGGTGAACTAGATAGGTGTTTAAATGAGCTTTGAATGAAAAACAGACTAAAACCTTTTTTTAAAATCTAGGTTCCAATGGGAATCAAAAGAGCAACTTTTTGACTGGAAAACAGATATCATAGTCCGTTCAACCAGGTGAAAGAATGTTTTTTCTATATATTTTTGCAATAAGCAAAGTAATCAAACAAATTGTTTGGGCTTTACCCAAAATCTTACGTATATTCCTTAATACATAATATCTTGAACCGTCCTGTCACCTCCTCATATATAGTAGAAAGATTTCAGTAACTTGCACTATGCTCAACAGACTTCTCCAGTTTGTCACTCATCATTTTCCTTGTCCTTCAATCACTGTGCTGTTGGTCTTTGAAACCAGATGTCAAATTATATTCTATTAAAATAGTGATTATAATACATTTCTTTGTTGTCAAGTATCGTGTTTTTGCCTGTTTTTTTCGTAATATTTTTTCCAACATCTTCTTCGGACTCCTAAGCCGTCGATGCTATTGTTGAGTTTTGTATTATTCATTTCCATTGTTAATTTATTACTTTAACCTCTTTAAAATCTTGTTTTGCTTTTCACATTTTAGTTTTTTAGAAGTGATTGGCATTTGGCAATACCCCAAAATATTGTACCCTGTATTACGTTTACGTGTTTACGTACCCCACAATATTGTACCCTGTATTGAGTATTTAATAAATGAAAACAAATAAATAATACCTAACCTTACAAAAGCTGGTTGACTAAATTGCTACATAAATACAAGCTCACACGTTGTGTGTAAAAGTGCTTAAGTTCAATAAATTAACCTGATTTTTAATTTGAATTGTAAAAATATTTTGTATCTTAAAGCAAACTTTCAAAATTAATAACTCAATTTTTTTACTTTGGAAGATTGATAACGTGTATAGTTTATTTCGTAAGGGCCCTTTTAGCCTCGACTTTCCCTCCAAAAGTACTTTTATCTAGAAATATCTGTGAAAAAATATTGACAGAAGTCTTGTGAAAGCTTTCACGTCATTAGCCCTATGAAACTCGAGAAATCTATTCCACGGTGAAGGGCCAGCTATTTAGAATAAGCGACGAATATAACTGAATCTCTTTATCATTTGTATGCATTTACGTTAATTTTGACCCGGTTTTAGGTTAATTAAGTCGCGAACTGGAAGCAGGGGCATTGAAACTATGTCCTGGTTTCTCAACAAGAAAAAACTATCCGAGTATTTATTTAGTAGAATTTTTAAGCTATGTATTTTATTTTCGATATGTATTAAAAATTCGATAAAAACATTGGTGAACACTATATTGACAATTCATTCTTGTTTCATTCGCATTTATATAATGATATTAATAAGCAGCCTTTTTAATAAGTTCATACACAAAATCCTTTAAGATAATATATTAATATAACACAAAGCTGTACAGAACTCTTGAGGCAATACTTTATTATAATATATAGCTGTACAAGTGAAAGTGCTATTGAAGTAATTTTTATTTATAATATATTGCAGAACTGTACAAGTCAAATAGTTCTAGAGGCAACATATTGTAGCAATTATACAAGCCTTGAGGTAAAATGTTATTTCAATACAGATCTATATGAGTATATCACTCTTGAGGCAATACTTTATTAGAATATGAAGCTGTACAAGTGAAAGTGTTCTTGAAGTAATATTTTTTTATAATATTATACATTGCAGAACTGTACAAGTCAAAGGGTTCTAGAGGCAACATATTATAGCAATACAGAACTATACAAGCCTTGAGGTAAAATGTTATTTTAATACAGAGCTGTATGAGTCAAACAGTTGTAGAGGTGATATTTTATTATAATTGTAGAGCTCTTCGACTCAATGGGCTCTTGAATTTACATTTTTTTGTACAATACAAAGCTGTACGGGGCGGAGTTCCTGAGGCAATAGTTTACTACAATACAGACATATACAAGTAAAAAAAGGCTTTTGAGAGAATACGTTATAACAATATTGAGCTGTTCAAGTCAAATCCTTCGAGACGTGATATTTTATAACAATATAAGTTATACAAATTAATGACCTCTTCAAATAATATTTTATTATAATTTGAGCTGCACAAATCAAATGGCTCTTGAGATATTTTTTTAATATTATACAATACTGAGATATGTGTTTACGTAGAAAACAAGGTATTCCGTGGCAAGGTAAAATCATAAATGAAGAAGTTGTCGAAGCAGGTATTTTTAATATAATGGCGACCCTCAATTATAAACACTGCAATGGATCAGCCGTGTAAAAAGAATAAATATAAAAAAATTGGTCTATGGTGAAATTATAGATGCCAAAAGAAACCAGAAACTCTCTAAGTTTAGATTAAAAAACACCTGGAGAAGAAACATCTTGCGTTTGGCCCAAATATCTTGCATTAGGTAGAGGAAGACAAAAAGCCGAAACTTGGAGAAATATTTTTTGATAAGGGCAACTTAATTCACGACCAGTCTTGAGTAGCTAGGAAGAAAATAAAAAGAAAGCAGCTCTATGAGATCCTGTAGGATTTTTCTATGTTTGCTGTGGATGTGGAATGAAATGCAGGTCTAAGATCGGACTAAACAGCCATAGTGTGTGATGTGTTAAGAGTTCATGCAGCCTTCGCGTGTCTCTCGTATACAAAAGGATGTCATAATCAGCAGAGATGCACAAGTCAAACAGCTTTTGAGGCTGTATTAAGTATTTTGGAGTGTAGTACCACGTGGTTTTGCTTATGATACCAACGTGTCAAAAACGTTGTAGTTTTCATCTTCAGGCCGAAGTTAACTACAAACAAGACCTGAAGATTAAAACTGTACATTTTTTAAACGTCTACATCATAAACCAAACCACGCAGTATAACACATAAAAAATCTTATACCTACACCTGATACGAAAAACTGCGAAAGCCTTAAAACGTATTTAGCTCTAAATGTGATATTTTATTAAAATACAAAGTTATACAAGTAATCATTTGTTTTTATAATTAAATATTAAAATAAAGAAGCACATTTATTAAAAACATTTTTTTAACAAAAAATTTTAACCTACTCAAATGGCACTAAAAATATCCAAATAACACCTATTAAAAAAATAAAAGAAAATGTTTGTGGATTCCACAAAACAAAATTGATCGCCCATCAAGTTATTGTTATTTTCTACAAGAATAATAAATATCCACGCATTAAAGCTGACATATGGGTTGGACGCTTCCTTTGACCGTTTGCCGACCAACCAAGAACCGGGTTTGGAGAAAAAAAAAACTAGTTCTAGTTTTTGGGCGTGGATAAGCCTCCAAGGTGTATCTAACGAGCAAGTCAAAGAATCAAAATGGCTTCACTTTTGTACGTAAAAAAATAAAACCAAACGTTAATGAGATCATTTTCGATTTAGTAGATTTTTTTTTTTTTTAGATCGAAATGTTAAGGATATTACTACTTTAATTAAGACTTCCGTGAGAGATGATCATTTGAAAACAGGATTGGTAGGAAAATAATCTTAGAAGCTAATGTCGATGCGTATTTCAGCTTATCATGTAAAAAATAGGGTTCTTAAGACAAAAATTAGTCATTCAATTAATGACTATAAGAATAGATCAACTTTGATTTTGTTAAGTTATCTATATTTGTTTATGTATTATATTAAAATATGTTACAATTTCGTTATATAATACAACTAAGCTATTTATTTGCATGTAAAAGTATCTTCCAAGCTAAAGAGCCCTTTGGTGACAAATTTACTGGAACATTCTTTAAAAAATCGGGTACTAACGGTAATCGAATTTACAACTCACGAGCTGGAAGATGTATAGACCTCTTATCATCTAGACCACAAAGGTCGCCTTTTCATAAATCATTATAAAAACAATCAACTTAAAAATATACCATTCAGGGAATAATTAAAGGTAACCGAAGCATTCGAACATGCCGCATCTCTTGGCTTATGAACTTGCGGGCTTGGATGCAGTTCTACTGAAATATAGGTACCAGGTTGCAGTGAACACAATAAAAATTGGTATAATAGTAGTCAACCTTCGATAGGACAAATAATTTATATGCTGGTAATTGTATATTATGTGGCTTATACTTAATGGAGGTTCTATATAAACTGGTGATATATTGGCGAATGTTATATAAAACCTAATAAATTTTTAAAAACAACGTTTTTACATGGTGTTGATTCCAAACTATAATAATGTTGTTAATTGTAGAAGAAGAAATAAAAATGTCCAATATTAATAGTTATATTCGTATGCAGGTAAGATCACGTATACATGTTAACGTCTCATTTCCTGCTTTCATGATTATGTGCACATTAACATGTACATAACAATAATTCCAACCAATCAAAAATACATTTAAGAGGTCTTAAGTGAAAACTAGACTAGAATAGATTTTTTTAAATCAGGGTAACGTTTATTAAACCCACAATCCCAGAGTCGAAAGTCAAATGCGTATCAACTATATCATGGAGGTTATCGTTTCCGTTTTCTATGAAATTCTTTCATTTACTTTTCAGATTTACTTTTTTCTTCTTCACATTTTTATATATTTAAATATTCATCAAATTTTTTTTAATAGGCAATCCACACAAACAAAGATGATTTGTGCCGTCAAATTCAAGTTATAATGCAATTATATGAGTCAACTTAATAAAACATTCCTTGTTTTTTAAATATTACAATTCTAGATCATTCAAAGTTTCAGCAGATTAAGATTCAAAAATTTAACAATCGATCTATAAGTGCAAAAGTTCCACAAAAAAAGAAGAAACGTTACAATAATTGAAATTCGTAAAGTTAAATTCATATAACATATTATTCGTCAAGTTAAATTCAAATAATAGGTATATTGGTTAGGTATATATTGCAAATTGAAATTTTTTTTATGAATAACGGATTTTTAGTATATTTTACAATATTTATTTTAAAACACATATTATCTTCAAATAATAGTTATACCATATATCTAATAGTTTTAAAAATATTTTAAATTCCTAAGGAAATAATCACTAGTAATGGTTTAAAACTAAAATTAAATCGTAATTTTTAAATTTTATAAAATAAGTTGACACCCGGTTAAAATATTGTAAACATATGCTAATGTTTGTCTAATTTCTTATTTCCTACATACCAAATGTAGAAAATAAAAACATTAAAATAATTGAATTAATGAATACAAAATTTTCACAAAAAAACCATCGCTACGAACTGTTATTTTTACGTAGGTGAATTATTTATGAACTTGAAAACAAAAGCGTGCCTAGAAGCGAGTAATAAATAATTTTTGACACTGTCTAAATTTTGTGAACGTTATCATAAAATTTAGACAGAAACATGAGAAAATCAAATTTACATATGTAAATGAAAAATGGACCCGCCTATGGGAACAATGCATGGAAACTTGAGCTTTATCTGACCGACCAACTGATCCCATCGTTCCCGTCCTATGGTGAAACAGGTTATTAATCACCATAAACATGTCTTCCATGGACATTCCCCTAATGTTAGTTAACCAACCCTAATTCTGAAGCCCTGTTTGATGTGACGCCATGACAAAAAACGTTTTTTTTTTTTGGGAAAGTATCTCGCAAAATATCGGGGATATAACGAGACTTTTTATCTTCTAACTATTGTTTTAATGTAAAATGTAATTGTCTGTCTATTTAAAATGAAAAAAAAAGTAAATTTCTTATATACTCATTAATTCTGATACTTTTCAACGATATTCTAGTGCTACTGATTAATTTCTCAATATAATAAGGAAAACAACACTTACGTAACTAACAAGAACAAGAAAATTTAGTTTTTGCTTAGAAAACAATTGTTTTTGTTTGACCGTAAATGTCCAATAAATAAATATCTAAGCTAAAAACCATAAATTATTAAGTAAAAATTTCACACAGAGTACAACATATTTTTGTCTTTTATATCTATTTAATCGGTGGGGAAGAATAGGA
Source organism: Odontocerum albicorne (assembly GCA_949825065.1). Classification (NCBI taxonomy): domain Eukaryota; kingdom Metazoa; phylum Arthropoda; class Insecta; order Trichoptera; family Odontoceridae; genus Odontocerum; species Odontocerum albicorne. The sequence goes on from OX463850.1 coordinate 8,993,316, forward strand.
ATAAAAAATAGTCCTTCGATCTAGAAACTACGAAAGATTTTCAATTTATATTCGTATTATAATATTTAAAGTTGTACTAATTAATGACGTCTGTGGATTGGCAATGGACCTGTCTTCAGCCCCTAACATTTTTAAAAAAATTATATCAATCTGGTTCAATCACTTCAAGTCTCTTTAATATATTTCTGGTTGGTTGTAAGAGATTGCTACAAGACAGTTAACCCGAAACCTTGTGCTGTATAGAACGAAACCTTAAACCAATTGTCTTCACTTTATATGATTCGGATATGTGCGATAATTGAATATCTATACTTGCTATGTTTTAATTGCTAGTCTTTTGATTTTTTTCCACACAAATTAGTCGTAGAAATCAGTAGGAAAAAATACTATAACCAAGTTAATTCGCACTTTCTGGAGTAACTTCTTCTCCATTTTAATATATAACATACAAATATTTCGGAAGAAGTTCATAATCGTTATGTATTAACAAGTATTTAGATACAAAAATGAATGCGATGCAGGGAATCAATAGAAGCAAAATAACTTCACTCGAATATGATATATTATGATATCACCTATGATATAGATTGAAAATACTTAGAATGAAAACTTCATAAATAAACCATCGGTCTACTAATAATCTAGTGGGGATGGGAGACGGTACTTATTTTAAGTATTTTGTTTAATCCACTTTGCACGGATTTCTCCTGTTACACAAAATTACCTATTTTGTTTTGACTACTTATGCAAAACTAACTCATTTATGCGGTACTGTGCAAAGAAGACATGGTCATCAATAAATTATGTTACATACAAATGTAATGTAGAACTTGGACCATTTAGACATACTTATTTCCCAATTATTGGTAATAGATACCTTATTTACATTTTCAATATACATAAAAATATCATCTGCAGATCACTCTGTGTGTATAAAATTCACAAAAAAGTTCATAAAAAATAAAACAACTTAACACAAAATAACATATAATTTTTCTAACATTTGTAATTAAATTTTTAGTTTTAGTCGATTTATATTAACTAATTACTGTCCTAGTGTTGAAATGTTAATTTCGTCAATCCCTTGCGGAAGCTTTGAAGCGTAAAATTAAAATGGCTGTAGAAAATAAAAAGTAAATTGGATTTCACTAATCTCTTAACCAGAAAAGGGAAAAAAATTGTCCAAACTAATATATTGTTCCTCAAATGCTTAGGTTTATAATTTCAGGCCCTTCTCAATGTTCATGTGATAATGGTTTCTTATGTATTTATCGAAAGTGTATTTTTATTCCTAAAATATTACGAGAATATTTATTTACATACATACTATGACGCTATTTCCCTGTCGGGGTAGGCAGAGAGAAAAGAGGAACATATTTTCCTATCTCAACAAATTCTTCACCTTTTTTACGTGCATACAACTTCTCATACAACTCATAAAATTTCTCTGACTTTCCATGATTCCATTTTTCAAAATATCAATCACTTAGTCCAACCATACTCTACCGCGCCTTCTTTTCATGTTTTATATGCATATTTTTTCATTAGTCTTTCATTCATTTGTTATATATGTCCAAACCATCTAAGAATACTTTTCTTCATTTTACATGATGAGAATATTTATTGACAAAATATACGGCAATAAAGTTTCCTTTATATGTCTCATTAACATTTATATTAAAAAAATATCAACATCTTCAAAAAAAAAACACATTTTTCAAAATATGGTGTATGATAATATACATCTTTAGTAAAACACGAAGAGTTAAAAAATATTCAAATACAATCAGCGATACAAGAGTAACGATAATACAAAATTATTATCAAAAACATCTCACGTAAAACCAAAACTGCAATACATCTCATTTTTTGGTAAAAGTTATCACAATTTAGAGTTATCACAATTTATTTAAATCAGTGTATTGAGTTTGTATAATTTTGAAAGGAAATCATTCAAATCATATATTTTCTTCATTAATGATAAGTAATAACTTCTGTACCTTATTAAAATAGCTTAAATTAATTATGTTATAATCCATTCTAAAAATTTGGTTATAAACTTCATACACAAAATTTGGTTATAAACTTCATACACAAAATTTGGTTATAAACTTCATACACAAAATTTGGTTATAAACTTCATACACAAAATTTGGTTATAAACTTCATACACAAAATTTGGTTATAAACTTCATACACAAAATTTGGTTATAAACTTCATACACAAAATTTGGTTATAAACTTCATACATAAAAATAAATATGGTATATTTCAATTAAGTTTATAACCTGTTTCTGTGATTTTTTTTCATACTAAAAATCAACTTATTGGTACGTAGTGTTGACGGTTATTTAAATTTATAATATCCTCAACATTATTTTTTGTAAAATCACGTGAAATGTGATAATCTAGAATGTGCTTTATACGACGATATCTTAGTATTATGGTTTTTATTAAACAATTCAATGTCGTTCCTTAGTGTATAGTATTCCTAATTAACAGTAAAGCATTCAGGGTTCGATTTCTTACGTATTACAGACTAGATTTACTTCTTTTATTTTCTCAAAAATCTCTTGTTTTAGTGGCACTTAGTAAATGCTTATTAAAAATGTGAAGCGGTTTTGAAGTGGCAAAATAGCGACGAACAAGTTTTTTAGATTATTATAAACGTTGCACTCCGGCATTTGTAAATATTATGAATGAAATATTTCGCTAGTGTCGTTTAGTCATCAAAGCCATAATGCCCCCTTTTCTCAAAAACTAGTACCTTAAAAATCCTCTTGTAACATTTACCGGACAATTCTCCATAGAAAGTCATGCACTTGAAATTCGTAATCGATATATTTGGATTTTTTTGCTTGATTGATCCCGAAAAGTGACTTACTCTCAGATTAAATTGGTGTATATATAAAATAATATCAAATAAATAGATTATATTGTGATATACTCATTTTTTGTAAGTTTTATACAATTTTTCTAGCAATATATTAATCAAGCTAAATAATAAAATAGATTTTAAAGCATTTAATTGTTATAATCAGAGTCTAATTCACTTCACTCTACAAATTGTTATAATCAGATTCTAATTCACTTCACTCTACAAATTGTTACAATATAATCAGAGTCTAATTCACTTCACTCTACAAATTATATTTCTAAAGTAATGGTCTCGTTATTTATGTTAATTGCATAAAATGTATTGTATTAAAATTTTTAAACATTGGATAACATTATCCAATAAAATAACAGCATTTTGTCAAAAACCGAAATTTATGACCTACCACCTCGGTTTTCGCTAATTATAATTGTTTAAAACTCAATTAAAATATTAAATTTAACAAGTGTAGATCTACCTCATAATTAATTTGTTTAATAAAACAATAGTATTGTATGTGTTCTATTTTATCAAGTTGATTAAATTTTATTTGATTAAATTATATATTAATAACATAGATTAAAATATTTTGTACTGCTCGTTTACCAAATATATTTGACGCAGAGAAGATAACGAATTAAACAGGAAAATTTTAAATTACCTACACAAAGTAACGTTTCGATAAAATTATTTGTAAAAAAATACAAATTAAATAAAGTTTAGCTCAATTTAAAATTGAAAGGAAGAACACGAGAAATTCGAAGGGGAAAAAAATAAACAACCATGATGATGGATGCAAGAAAATAGAAGGTTTTACATATGAAAAAATGTACATAATAAGAAAAACACATTAAAAAGTTCAAGATAATGATACGTGTGATATCACAGGCTACAAATAGACTGGAAAAACACAGTACATAAATAAAAATTGTCGTAAAATATAAAGTATTTATTCGAGCGAAAAAAGATCGATAAAAACGGCGAATTAAGAAACAAATAGAAGAATTCAAACTTACAGTATTAGTGTATATAAGACATCCAAGATCTAATTCGTAAGGTGTGTGTCTTCTAACCCAGGAGTTGCGAGCTCGATTCCCATTGATACCCATTTTTTTAAATGGTTTCAGCTTAGTTTAAACTAAGAACTTGTTAAAGATCTTTCTTGTTAATTGGAATCCATATGGTAATAACTCGGCCAGGTATACTTTATACAATGGAAGTGTACAATATACTGTTACAATACAATAAAATAAAATATATGATGATAGTGTAGATATATGATGAGGATCGAGTTTTATATAATGAGAAAACATTGTTTTCTTTTAAATATAACTAGAAAAAAGGTTAAAATTGTGTTAATAGTAAATACTGCTGTAGAAATGCACGCATTTAGAAGGTTGCATGGGGATGACAATGTATGACAGAATACGAAATGAGGGAATTAAGGATGAGTATGATATTAAGGCTGATGTGTTGAGCAAGATGAAGAAGAGCACTCTTAGATGGTTTGGGTACGTGGTAAGTATGAATGATGATAAAACAACAAAATAAATAACATATATATAGTGGAAATATGAGTAGAAGGCGTGATAGATGTTGACTAAGAAAAATATGGTTGGATAAGGTGTATGATATTTTGAAAGAAGGAAATGTAAAAGTCAAATAAATCATAGGACCTGTATGATATGAGAAGGTGTACGGCTATAGAAGAGGTGAAATATACATGTCACGATAAGAAAGTTTGACGCTCGCTCGGAGATGGTGTGATGGTATACCTATATGTCATCATCATCATCATCATCATTGTCAACCAGGGTCGATCCACTGCTGGATGAAGGTCTCCCCAAGTTGACTCCTAATAGTTCGGTATTTTGCTCGTTGATGCCATGTGATGCTGCCATGCTTCCTGATTTCATCCATCCAGCGTACCTTTGGCCTTCTTCTGGGCCTCTTTATGCCTCTTGGGTACCATTGGATTATTTCGGACGTCCATCGGGAGTCTGACATTCTGGCTACGTGTCCGGCCCATTGCCACTTCATTCTTTTGCACACGTTTATAACGTCTTCTACCTTTGTTATATTGCGAATCCAGGTGTTTCGTTTACGGTATCTTTTAGTATATCCCAACATGCATCTCTTAACGCCCCTTTGTGCGGTCTGTAGCTTTTGTGTGTTATTTACTGTGAGCGTCCATGTCTCGCAGCCATACGTAAGTACTGGAAGAATGCACTGGTTGTAGACCCTTCGCTTCAAGGATATTGGGAGATTACTTTTGAAGATGTTGTTCAAACGTCCAAATGAGCTCCACGCCAGTTTTGTCCTTCGTGCTATTTCCTCCGATATGCCACCTACAAAGGAAATAAGTTGGCCCAGATACACATATTCCTGGAAAAGTTCTAGCGGCTTTCCATCTACGTTTATTGGTTTTGGGGTAGCAAAGCCGTTCATCATATATTTAGTTTTTGAAATATTCATTTTTAAACCAACTCCTTTGCTGACCTCTGTCAATTCTTGCAGTTGGTGCTGAAGATCATTCGGGTTTTGTGAGAATATAACGATATCGTCTGCAAATCTCAAATTGCTCAGGTATTTTCCATCAATCGCCAGCCCTTTATTTTCCCATTCTAGTTTTTTACCTATATGTATGTTGTATTAAGTGGAAATTCGATATTTTCATTACAAAAAATAGTCTATAGAATTCTCACTTACTAAAAGAGAAAGTTGTATGCTGAAAAAAAAATTCCAAAATATCCTATCAATTTTTTTCACACACAGAGAGAAAGTTATTTGTTCACATTTAATAAAAATGATATCAAAAATAATTTATAGAACTTTCACATACACAAAGTGAATATTGTAAGTTCACATTTAATGAAAAATTATGTCAAAAATAGCCTTTAGAATTTTTATATACACCAAGAGAAAGTTGTATGTTCACATTTAATGAAAAATTATGTCAAAAACAAGAAATGTTCAAGTTATCCATCCGCACATAACATTGTAGAGAAATGTGGGGGGTTCAATTAGTAACATACGAGTTTTCCCGCTTAAAATTATCATAAGTTACCAAAGTTCGTTTGTAAGGGAAAGTTTTCGCCGTTAGTGAGAGAACCAGCATTGCCTGTTAGCTGGTAGCTAGGTAATGTATTAAGGTCTGCAAAACTCTGAAAAGTAATCGAAAGAATCGTTTGCACGGAGATACTCTGAGGCGAAGGGAATTCAAACGAGTAGAGAGAAAATTTTCTAAGACAAAAACATAATGTTATAGTCTCTGAGTTGAAAATTTTCATGACTTTTGGGCTCCATTTAAGTTATGAATTGAAAACAATCAAAATTTTGCGTATATGTGTAAGAAAAAACTTTGAGAAAATTTTTTGTAGTGGTGGTAAATTTAATTTTGTAAAAAAATCGCATCTTTTAAAATATTTGGAATAATTGATTTAAATTTTTAAATATGTAATTTTTTTCGCGAGGTCATTTTCCTTTGGCAAACCATTGTTCTAAGAGAACTTGTCTGTTAAAAAAGTATTTCCGACGTTAGTTTAGAATTCGCAGTAATATTTTGCTTACATTCGGGCATTTTCTTCTAGCATAGATCCCTTTTTATGCAATAGAATAAATTCCGACTCGACCCAGTTATGTAGTTAACAGCCAGTATTCCACATGGTATTGCATATACTGTGTAAAATATCAATGACCTTTTCTCCAGTTGTCTTCAAAAACTTAGCTGCGATGTCATTACACACATATCATTAATTATTTTTATGTCTGATGACAGAATTTTTTATTTCTCTTCTAAGAATATTCGGTCAATTGTTGGGCAAGGATGGTATGGAGAGACTCATAATTATTGAAAATGTGGAGGGTCGAATGACCAAAGGACGAACATCTATATACTAGAATGACCAGACGAAGAATGATAAGGGCCTGTCTTTGCCATAAGGTCTTCGGACAGCGGAATGCCGAGAGGCCTGGAAAATAGTGCGTGGAAGTTTACAGAAAATTCAGTGTGGATTACGTTCCTCAGCATTGGAGTTACTATGAAGAAGAGACAATTATATATAGGAGATTGACTCACACTACTATGGTAATTTGTTCCACCAATGTTAAAGTCACACAGTATCGGCTTTAGGTATAGTTTAGTATATTAATCAACATAGATCTGACAAAAAACTTGAATTATATTCTCTGTTTTAGATTTATTTGATTGAAAAATAATTATTTTCTGTTCACAGTTTTTCTTGATAGAAATATTATTTTGCTGTAATTTTTTTTTATCATGCTGTCTGTATAAAAAAATAACTGTGTAAGGGTGAACAAAGCTAACTTAATCCACAATAGAATTATTTGTACAATTCCCGTTCAAGTTACACAGTATAGCTAAGTATGTTATATGTGTTTATCAATAAACATCTGATAGAGACCTTTAATAATATTTTCTACGTTAAATTTATTTGATTAAAAAGTAATTCTCTTTTCACAGTTGTTCTTGATAGAAACATTTCGTTGTAGTAAAATTTTGAAAAAATTACATAGATATAAAATCTCTCTCTGCATAAAAAAATCGTTATGGAAGGGTGAAAATAGCTAACCTAATATAATTCTAGCAACATGACGGTTTATGCACGCTCCTAGTTTGAGCTAGCGTTGAGGCTTGAGACTAGCACCCACTATATAGCAAGTAGTGCCTATGTAATTGCGCCTATAATACGCACCGGTGCATACTATGTTCTCATTACGGGGAACACTACACAGTGCCGAGACACTCTCACTGTGATATCAGCTTGTTCATTTCACGTGTGTTCAAGACACAGGGTGATTCAATATTTTCTAGCTGTAATTTTTATGATGAATATGGAGAATTTAATAAAACGGATACAATATGCTACATATTTTCTACATTTGATTCGGATTCTAGAAGTATAGTTAAAAAAATATATTTCTGTATGTAGGTCTCTTAAGACTGAAATGATAAAATGATTTAATATAGACTCGAATAGATATACACATATATCATCACGCCATGTCACTACCTTTATAACTTTATACTCAACTCATAAATATTTATTTTGTATAATTTTTTATCTACCAATAATAGTTAGTTCGAATCCCGAGTTGGAGCGCCCTTATTAGAGAGTTTTCTCTCTAAATGGCGCTTTATAAATTGTACTTTTATTATTATTATGTCCTTTATAGAGCATGCTGAGAAGGAATATTTTCATGTCTTTCTAGCCATGCAAACATAGTTCTCGCCTCAGAAATATCCATATATATCTTCATACATGCTCTCCTGTTTCTCATACCAACTCAGACAATTATCCAACTATCCCCTTCCTCAGACAATTATTCAACTATTTTCTTCCTCAGACTATTATCCAACTATCTCCTTCCACTTTTTCGTCACTCCCCATTTATTTTGAACACAAAATTTATTCTTATATAAAATAACTTATTTCTTGATACTTGATTTAGGTTAAAATAAGGAGCAAATGCACGCTCTATGTCATACCTAAGGCATTT